>JASPKZ010006818.1:722500-842500 GCA_030220185.1 Diploptera punctata
TGAAAAAAATAGTAATGCACAAAATCTGGGTCATTTCATCGCACCTGATGATATATTAATATTAGACGATAGCGAACAAATAGTAAGGACCAACTCGCATATTCTGTAGAGTAACAGTAAGAAATTGGGACTGGAAGTAAATATTAATAAAATATATGATCGCACATAAAATTTATCGTATAATAGAAATGACAGTTAATGTTATGAGGGAAATTTAGAATAGATAGCTGAATTCAAATACTTAGTAACAATAATTAAAACAGGAATGAATTGCAGAAATAAATTAAATACCGGTATAGGCTCATTTCTGGAAATGTGTATGTTGTTGCGCATTACAAAGACTTTATCATTCCAAATTCTTCTATCTCTCTTTCTCTCTCTCTCTCTCTCTCTCTCTCTCTCTCTCTCTCTCTCTCTCTCTCTCTCTCTCTCTCTCTCTCTCTCTCTCTCTCTCAAGAAAAAAAGTTACTAAATACATATAAACTGTTATATTTCGAATTAGGCTATATGGATGCGATACATGAACTTTAGGGGAGGAGAAAACATTTCGAGTATTTGAGGATAAAGTTCTTAGAAAAATGATGGGCCAAAGAGAGACGAATACACAAGTAAATGGAGAACACTTTATAACATTGGCTACGGGAAACCAGATATAATAACAGATAAGTCTCGTAAAGTGCGATGGACATGATATATAGCATGAATGAGGAATGCTATAGGGGCATGGAAACTCCTTGTAGGAAAACCAGAGAAAAATCACCCAAATATCTAGGCCAAGACTGAGGTGGGAAAATAACAGTAACCAAAATTTGAGGAAGGTAAAGTATACAGGTGATAATTGGAAAACATTAGCTCAGGACAGGAATATATGGAGAGCTTATGTCCGCGCTTCCATGAACCTCCGTTTTCAATAGTGCCACTAATTTAATTTGCAACACGAATTTCCTAGTTTACGTTGGTAATAAAATAATTAAAAATTATTAAATTCGAAATTACATTAAATTCATATGTAGCAAGAGTTGGCCTGTTTTACGAATTCGTTTCGAAAATCCATTTCAACTCATCCTCGCTTTGAACCTTTGCAATATACAAATAACTATTAAAATATTAATAATGATGGGCTTACTACCAAAAAGGCATATAGATTTTGTTCATCACCTTCTGGAAATTTTCTTAAAATGCTTTATGAAATTAGTAGGGCAAGGCAATTATTGATTTTGCATCTTTTTATTATGAAGATAGAAACATTGCTTGCATTAAAAAATGGATTAAATAAAAGAAATTTGTTAGGGCATTTTGTTGCATTTTCGTAACGTTTCTAGGGATAGGTAATTTTTTTGTCAATTTTTAGGGGTCATTTTGAGCATTTTTTACACTTTTCCGGAAGGCTGTGACATTATTTGTATTTGATTTAAGATTTTTATTATAATTCAGTATTTTTTTCTTGTCAATACAATTTATTGGAATTAAGTAGTTGTTTTGCTAACTACTACCCCTATTTTTCAAGGTATGTGCATTATGATCTTGCCCACTTCTAGGAATTTTATTCAATTTCTTAGAGCTTATGCTAGCTTCTACCCTTATTCTGATTGTTAACTGCAATTCAAAATTGCTGTAAAAGTGCATTGTTAATTTAAATGGATTTTCTGCTATAAAATGTACTGTAATATGTATTTTTAAATACTTTTTTTTAATATTTTGATGTTAAGTTAAATTTTATGTAATTCAGTAATCAGGTGAGTAAGTAAAGTGAAGTGATCCCACAATAGGCCCGGAGGCCCTTGGGGTAGTAGGAGGTTAAGGCTCCCACTTTTTCTAGACAATCGGCACTTTATGTCAGCCGGGTTGTCAGCCCTGCGTGACGGCCGCCTTTACCCCCAGAACAAGCGTCTGGTACTCATTTCCGTTAGAGGCTGAGTCGACCCCAGGGCCATAGTGCCGCCAGAGGGTTTGGGTCAGTTTAAAGATCCTGACCCCAACGGGATTTGAACCCTCGTCCCTCCGGCTTGTAGCTCAGTGCCTTAACCACTACGCTATGGCGTGCCCCGAATCAAATGAGTACTTAATCTAATAAATAGCATTTTTATTGGTAATTCTTAACTATTTAATTGTCTTATTTTATTTTATTGGTTATTTTTTGCATTTTTTAGGTCATAAATGCATTTTTTACCAATTTATAGGTCATTAAATGCCTTGCCCTACAAATTAGTAACATCAAATGAACGTATAAAGATGTGTGGTTTTGATGTTTAGTTCATGCTCTGAACAGTTAGTTCTGGCGACTCAATTAGCTTGGTCTGCAGGTCACTGTCACCAACACAAAGAACATTTTAATGCTGACTCTGACACTCATTACTTGAACTCTGACCTCACTGTATCATCGACATGTCTAAAACGTCATCCATTATTACCTTCCCCACTACCTCACTCCTTACACTTCACCATCTTCCTCCGCGGTTCAATACAGAGCAGTCTATTCTATAGTATTCTGCCCGAGAGCAGATATTTCACAGCATTTTCACGCTATGCTTTGCAGCGTTACTACACTCTAATTAAACCAGGAAGTTGCTACAGACCTTATGGGCTACGCCAGTGTCCCCATACGTACAGGGGGTAGATGTTGCCAAACTCATAATAACGGTATTTATTAGTTTAAGGAGGGGCAAGGTTAGCAGTACTTTTTCCAAATCAATGTTACTATACATTTAAAAAACATATTTTTCTTTTACGGCATGCAAACTAGTTTTATAGTAAATATGAGAGTCGGCACTTTCACACATGATAGTACAGGTTGGTACGAACTCAAGTGGCAAGTGGTAACTGTCTTTTTAAGAGGGGGTGGCTTGGACGGCTACAATTTACAACTCTGAACCTGCTGTGTTGCATACTTCAGTTTTATTTAAGGATTTCTCTCAAGAAAATACTGTTAAAATGGCAACCAAGTTCCCTATTCCAAACACACAGTAACTTCCTGGGTTGAATCTGACTGTAGGGAGTTTCCCGTTGCTTTCCACACTGGTGAAACATCATAATGATGGTCAGATATGTTCGAGAATCTGACATTTGTCTTACATGTAAGGAAAAACTCCAGGGGAAAAAAAACCTTACCCAGGAAGCTTGTCCCGACCGAGAATCGAACCCGGGACCGCTGCGTGACAAGGCAGCACGCTACTTCGAGATCACAGCAGTGGTATAGAGAGCATTATTTTATTTGAAAACGCAGAAACGTAGTCAAGAAAACCGTACGCCACTTCCCAATCACTGTCATAAGAAAATACACTTATGGGATTTGATCCTGACAGCCTAATTTATTCTGTAAAATAACTATTGAGGAATAAGTACATATATTATAGGTTAAATAAATAAAAATTCATGTGAGGGATAAACTATAGTTTTACCTTTGTCGTATTCTAATTCAAACATAAGCATGTAATGTCATGTTGCAAATAAAACACTACGTCAAGCCATTTTACATAATTCATAATTAACCCTATTATTTCAAAACATGTTTCTGAAAAAGAAAACCATATATTTGAGAAAAAATTCCACTTGTGCAATCATAAAATTACCTTCCAGTAGCTGTATTTTTGAGCTTCGCTTTCTCCTTCAGATTGTAGAAAATTAATGAATTTGGGAATTAACTTCGATGTAATAAAAATATATTAAATCTCAAATTTCACACAGTACTAACGTCACGATTCTCCTGTTGCTTAATTCAAATTTGTTTTATTCGATTTAACAGCTTAATTTATTTGATCGATTCACTCGTCTACAATCGATAAAATAGCGACTTTGGCGCAGTCTGAAAATGACCCGATTACTACGCGGTCAAATAAAATTGCTTCCAAATCTCCCTATAAAGATTCACAGGGCTGATACTGAGCGAGTATGCATGGGAAATGCGACAATTCGACGATGTGCTGACAGTTCAGTTCTCTATGGTTCATATGAAAAATTTTAAAAGTATTCAAGAACGCAATCTGGGCCATTCCATCATAATGAACGTCATAGGCCTACTTATTTTTTCCTACACTTTTTACCTGTTTTAGTTCATCCTGAGTCTTGAGTATATAGAGTGTTTCAATAATCATGGCAAAAAGCGAAGGGATGTCAAGTAAAAATAGTGAGATGAAAGAAAACAAAAAGTGGTTCTAAATTAGCCGGTTAATATATGTACGTATTTCTAGTTGGGGCCACCTGATGATAATTATTCTACACGCATAAACAATCTAGAGTTGATCTCAAAACTTAACAGTTGAGAGTTGAAATACCAACCTGACTACCATAGACTTGTAAAGTTGTTGATCCTATGATTTCCTATTCTTGAACTGTTAATTTTTAACAAATATTTAATGGAACTTTTGTGGGCGTTTCTTTTTGCACTTGAATGTTGTTCTGTCTCGTAATTAATAAATGAAAATTGTCACCGTGTTGGCTTCATTAATTAATATTTACCAATCTTCAATCACCAGAAAATTGAATTATCTCGTATTTCGTATTTTGCGGACGGCTCCATGTTTATTTTACTTTTATCCCTTCAGCTCGGACCATCAGTTTTAAAAACACTTATATTGTACTAGTAATAGTATGCTCTTGTGTCCTCAGTGAGATTTAGGTGTTATCCATCTAGCAAACCAAGGTATTACTAGGTTGGGAACGTTCGATAAATTTTACACAGGTGCATTTTTATTCAAGCGTATGGTTCTTTTACGAGCCTGAAATCTTCATACTCGGGACTCATGGCTTAAAGTCCCTCCCGGAAGACCTGTCCCTTGGATTTTTCAACCCTTATAAAGTTAATCGACCATCGCCGGATTTGAACCCGAGGCCTCGGGACTAGATGCAAGGAACATATCCACTAGACCACCGGGGCCCACAACATTGTACTATATTTCAAATATTAATTTGGTTCTAAATTTGTCACTATGTAGAATCTCTGTTAATCGTTTCCTTTCATGGCTTTTCGTGCATCTAATATTTAGTTTTAACCTACGTGACTAACAATAATATATGCATCAGGGGTCTTCCAACTCAAGGATTTCATATGACCTCAAGTAGTCTAGAGGGGTCAAGTCAGGAGAATGTGCAGGGTCTTTGGCGCCGAAATGGGGGAGAGTTGAATGTGTTATGGTATTCGCGTGTAGTGGGGAAATGGTACGTTTCCGGACACGAGTTCTTATGCTAAACGTAACCGTCTTGGTCCCCACTACACGTCCTCAAAATCTTCTTCTTCTTCCTCTTCCTTCCAAGTATTAGGCCAAGGCCTGTTACGATCCTATAGAAAATTTTCCCTCCAGCGTTTCATAGGACGGCCCAGTGATCTTCGTCCTCTTGGTATATAATTATAAACAGCTTCGGGGATCCGATTTGAACTCATTCTTTCAAGATGGTGTTTCCAATTTAGTTAGTACTCCTTAATATATTCCAAAATTGGCGTAGTCTTCAATTCTTTTAAGATATCGGTGTTCCTTTTCCGATCCCATCTGGTGTAACCCGCTGTTCTACGCATGAATCTCATTTCACAAGCCGTCATTCTGCTTTCATGTTGTCTTTTTAGTGTCCATGCTTCACGACCATAGGTTAATACTGAACTAGCCAAAGTGTTATATAAACGTAATTTGGTGTTTTTTGTACAAGGGATGGTTTCATAACTTGATTAATAATTTTTATTATAACTTTTATTATAACTAGTAATTTTTATTATAACTAGTAATTTTTTCAGGGATATCCTTTTCATCCCAGATAGAGAGATAATATCCAAGATATTTAGTCCTCAAAATCTATATTAGGAATTTAGTTACACCCTGTATATATGTACATCTGAAGCAAATTATAAGACCTATGACCACGTAAATATTTTTAACCAACTTATCAGTAAATTGTGATTAACGTACATTAAAGCTATAAATATTTAGATAAAATTTATCTTTCCGGTCTAGTTCCTTTTGGGAACTTTGCAAATTACACATTTCATTGCCAGAATTCAACATTGAGCTTGTTCAGATGCGAAAGTCAGTTTTTTGTAAAGTGAAAACAGGACATCGGCCAAGAGAATGAGATTGTCATCGGTATATATGTCCTAATGATGACACAACAATGAGTTCATCATTCCTTTTCTTTTTTTCCTTGAATGTTGGCAAAATTGTGATGAGTCAGTCTATAAAATAAGATTACTCAACGTTAGACCGGTCTCTGTGCAAGTTTTACGCACCCTTATTAACACTGTTATTAAATTTTTATTTTGATGACCTTCCATGTTTTTGATCGTATCGCATAAAGGATCTTAGGGTATACCTTTATAACAGTACATTGTATATGCATATCAATGTAGGCCTATGTATTTTGTGCTAATTCAACATAGGATATTGTAACGAAAATTGATGTATATGCATGTTTCGATGGTGACTGAAAGTAGGGGTGGAAACTTGTTGAAAGTAGGGGTGGAAACTTGTAAGAAAGCCAGAGGGAAAAATGTCTAGTTGGTAGACCAATAATGAGGTGGGAGAATAACATTAATAATTACACTGGTCAACAGTGGTTTTGTTGCCCTTGATATAAGATTAATTTCGGACATATTTATGCTCATAATTCATGAAACTATCAATGATTTTTGAAGATGTGTGTGGCAAGAAATGAGCCACCGTTTTGATATTTGTCGTGTAACACATGGTGCTCATATTGAATGCATAAAACAGTGAAATTTGAACTTATCTCTTTCAGGAACATTGGAATTGTGTTTATATTGTTTTTAGTTTGGAAGAAATAAATGTTTAATGTCTGTTCCTTCTTTCTGTATGGCCCTGTATATAAAAATGAATGTTTATTTCTTTGTTCATATTTTATGCGCTGCTATGCCGTTCAACTGATTGTGATAGGGAGTTTTGCAAAATGTTCAGGACTTTGCCGGGAAGGTCATATCCTATAAGAGTTGTAAAACTCAACCCCTTCACCCATAAAAAAATCATCCTTCTTAGTGAAAAACTTGAAAAGGTCGCTTTTTGGACGCATGGTTTACACTGCCTAAACCATAACAAATACGCAAAATTTATGTACACAGAATTGAATACGTATCTCAAGAAACTCTACAAAAAAATCCTGCGACATCGTGTGTTTATATTTTTACGGATAACTCACAATAACCATTTTGGTCTTTCATTGAGATAGGTCACAATAACCATTTCTGACAAGAAGATCGGAATAAGTAGATTCCCGGGCAAGTGTAGCAGCGCACTGCGGGTATTCTTTTACCGAGAATTCACATTAACGAATTTTCTCTTTCAGCTCATTTATGCCAAGGAAATTGGGATAAGTAGATTCCCGAGCAACGCCGGGCAAACAGCACGTGGTATCTAAAAATAATTACGATATAAATGTATAATTATTTTTCCATTTACTTATTCAACTAAACATAAAAGCACATTAAATTCCATTTATTCAGGCGTAGCAACGCACACCGGGTATTATCTAGTATGTATGTATGTATGTATATGCCAGGTCGCAAATCATATTCTACAAAGGTAATTCCTCAATTTATTACTGTTTTTTCTTACGGTAAACTCTCCGCTACAATCCACATAATGTATATCAGCATCATCAACAACAATGATTAAGCCCAATGGCCTGTTCCGATCTCATTATATAATGTAGGCTATATCATCATCATCATCATCATCATCATCATCATAGTACATTCACGAATTTAGCCCATCTGTTGACCTGTTTCGGCCTCAAGAGAAACACCATCCAAAAGTCTTTTGAGTGGACGTCCTGGTCTTCTTCTTCCTGCAGGTTGATATCTTAACATTTGTTTGGATATTCTGTGATCTTCCATTCGATGAACATGTTGCATCCATCTTGACTTATAATCAGAAATTTTGTTTTCTAAAGGTTCTACGCGTAATTCTTCTAAGATGTCTTCATTTTTTTTGTGATCTAGTAGTGTGTATCCTGCAGTCCTCCGAAGATATCTCATTTCAGCAGATCTAAGTCTCTGTATATCCTTCTGTTTCAACGTTCATACTTCGCTACCATACAAAAGAATTGGAAGAGCCTGTGTTTTATACACATTTAATCTTGAATGTTTCTGGACTGACTGTGGCTTGAAAGGTATATTAAAACATATTTATTTTATTCCATTCTTATTAACAGACTCTTAACATGAATGATCCTGTCATATCAAGGACTTCTATATGTAATCAATAGTTTGTTTATATTGTGTCCATAATGCATATTTCAATGGAAATTAGCTATAATTAACAAATGAGAAAAAAACTAGGAAAAACCTTCAGTCGATTGGTCGGCACCAGGATTTGAACACGGGTGCTCCCTACCATGAGTCTCAAGCTCTACCTCCTGAACCGACATTTGTTTTTGTTACACTCTTCCTCGATAATTTTAACAATTTCTGATAATTAGATAAATAATTGAAAATAATCCAAAAAAATCTGCTAACCTTAGTTTTAGAAATGGGTGCATCTAAATAATCCTGTGGAGCAATTTATAAAAAGCAATGCGTGGATTTAGTAGGCTTACAGATATTTGTCGGCATGTGGTCCAGTGGTTACATTTTGTTTTGCCTCAAGTCCCGAGAGTCGCGAGTTCAAATCCAGGAGTGACCAATTAATTTTTAGGATGGAAAAATCCAAGGAACAAGTCCTCCGGAAGGGACTTTAAGCCGTGTGTCCCGAGTCTGAAGATTTCCAGGTTCGTAAAAGAACCGCAAACTTGAATAAAAAGGTTTCTGTGCAAAATTTAACCAACCTTCATTCATCCAAGTAATACCGCAGTTGCCTACTAAATGTCTCATTGGGGTAATGCGCTAACCACTAATCACTCGTTTACAGCTGTAAGTAAACAAGTGTAACTAAATTAGAGTCCAGCCGCCGAGTCTCCAGCCCCGACGTTTAGGTTGTACGAGGGGTAAAGGAAGAAACTCACCCACTACTGCCAATGAGGAAATAATTGAAGTGAACGTAGACATCTGTCACAACCAATCACTGCTCTTGACGCCGCTAGTAAGGTTTGAAATTGCTGCGATGTTGTCGGCTGTATTTCTGCTAACCGCATCTCCCACTGAATATCCATATCGACAACACTGTCGTGAAAACGTCAGGGCTGGAGACTCAGCGGCTGGACTATAGTCTGGATGAGAAACTTCCGCTAGGGAGCATCGTGTCTCCATGCGGGACTTGACTTTTGAAGGCCGGTCAAATTCCTTTTCTTAAGGCTGTACTTATATATATTATTGACTGTTACGAGATTTGATCTCTCGGGAACATACATAAAGCAAGTTATCGTTAAAGGAATTAATCGAGAAGCCTTGCATGTAGGGTTTGTATCTGGGTCGATGTGACAAATAGGGATTACGATTCGCTATGATTTATTGTAATCCTCTTCATGGCCTCCTGGTCGGAGGTCAGCTGCGACCACCAGGTATTACGAAGAAACAAGTGTCATCTCTTGAAAATACCACCTGCACTACATCCTGTTCAAACATTGTATAACCTATATACTTATTGTCATTTTTAGACAGCGAATCTCTTTTCTTGGCGAGACATAAATCACGAGGCCTAATATCAGTATTGTTAAATCATCATCATCATCATCATCACCAACAACAACAATCACAGATTAAGCCCTTGTGGCTTGTTCCGGTCTCATAGATTCTCGTTCAAAAAGTTGAATCCATCTCTTTTTCGGTCTACCATCTCTTTTTCTGTCTCCTTTTGGTTTGTAATTAGGTATAATTTTTATATGCGTTCATTTTTCATTCTTTGAACATGTTCTTTCCAGTTTATTCTAGATTATTTTATTTTATCTAAAAGTTTAAAAATGTTTAGCTCATTTCTAATATCTTCACTACTTCTTTTATCTACGCGTTCGCAGCCAGCTACACTTCTCAGAAATCTCATTTCAGCTGCTTCTATGATCATCTCTTATATTTTAGTTAAACCCCAAAATTCACTGCCGTACAATAGTAAGGGGACTGCCACTGCTTTATAAAAGTTTAGTTTTGTTTCCTTTCTTGTATTTTTAAATATTATTTTAATTGTGTCATTAACGGGACTAATCAGTTCCCGAGTCCTCCAATTAAAATTGGTATCACTGTAAAGAAACCCTCCATGGTATATTTACCTTGTCGTGGTGGAGTGGCTTGTGTGCTTAAATGATCCTGAGAGCTATGCCGGCGGTAGCATTGCTGCCGATAGGGTTACCCATGCCGGACTGGTCGAAGGTGATAAGCCAGACGAAATAAATACCTTGGTCGAAAGAGTGACGATCTTTCACCGTAAAAATACAACCGTCAAGAAATGCGGACATGGGTTCTACTGGGGTAAAATTTTCCGGAGGTCAAATAGTCCCCCATTCGGTTCTCCGGGCGGGGACTACTTCAGGGAACCCATGCCAACGGCTCAAACACAGGGACATGTTCCTAGGAACATGGAATGTTAGGACTTTATACAATAGCGGGGCACTAGAGATATTAACGCGGGAATTAGATAAAATCACCCTTGGATATAGTCGCTTTACAGGAAGTTAGGTGGCCAGGAGAAGGTAGTCAGGAATCAGGAAGCTTTGCATTATACTACGGGGGTGCAGGAAAGACCTGCATTTGGAACGGGTTTTTTAGTCAGAAGGAGGATCCTATCCGCTATCCGAGATATTAAGTTTGTTAGTGATAGGATATTATACATAATTCTAAAGGGTAAACGACATGATTTTATAATTGTAAATGTACATGCCCCCACAGAAGATAAAGATGACAAGATCAAGGATGAGTTCTATGAAGAATTAGAATGCTTATTTGATAGCCTTTCACGATATCATATGAAAATTGTCTTAGGAGATTTTAATGCAAAAGTGGGGCGGGAAGATATATTCAAACCAACAATAGGCAAATTCAGTCTTCATGAAGATAGTAACGACAACGGGATTAGTTTAGTCACATTTGCCACATCAAAGAATCTCATTGTTAAGATCACAACATTTCAGCATAAGGATATTCATAAATACACCTGGACGTCCCCAGATGGAGAAACTCGGAACCAGATAGATCATGTATTAGTGGATAAACGCTGGCACACTAGCATCATTGATGTTAAATCAGTTAGAGGGACAGACTGCAACTCGGATCATCATCTGGTCAGAGTGAAAATCAGACAACGGCTATCGTTTATGAGAGGAACAAACGCTAAAGATGATTCTGTAAAATATGAATTAAAAAACTTGAAAAATGATGAAATGCGGCAACAATACCAAATCAAAATTGCTAATAGATTTGAAGTACTGGAATCTTCAGATGACAATGTGGCAAACGAAGAAGAAACTGATATAAATAAAGAATGGGAGGCTATAAGAGATACTATTAAATTTTCAGCATCAGAAAGCATTGGTTCTTTAAAAAAGAGGCAAAACAAGAAATGGTTTGATGAGGAATGTGCCGACATTGTAAATAAAAGAAAGCTAGAAAAAATGAAATGGTTACACGAGCCAAATGAGGTAAATTTAGAGCAATTGGGTAGTGTTAGACGGGAAACCACCAAGTTACTAAAGAGTAAAAAGAGGGAATATTTGAGAGAGAAGATGAATGATCTTGAAATGAATGCAAAAAATAGGAACATTAGAGAATTATATCAGGGAATTAGTGTAGAGAAGAAAGGGTTTCAGGCTAGAACAAACATAATTCGGAATGAAAATGGGGATATGATTGCAGATTCTAGGAGTATATTAAATAGATGGAAAAGTTACTTTAATCAGCTATTAAATGTACATACAGAACAGGACATTGAGGAGGATCAGTTACATACAGCAGAAATGCTAGTCGCAGATCCAAGGGCATTAGAGGTTGAAATGGCAATTGAAAAATTGAAGATGTATAAAGCATCAGGTTCAGATGAGATCCCAGCAGAACTGATAAAATCAGGGGGAGAAAAATTGATGAACAAGATACGCTGGTTGCTTAGTATGATTTGGGAAAAAGAGTTCTTCCAGATGAATGGAAGGAATCAACTATCGTACCAATTTATAAGAAAGGAGATAAAACTGATTGCTACAACTACAGGGGCATCTCATTACTTTCAACTTCGTACAAAATTGTAACAAATATATTAGTAAGCAGACTTACTCCCTATATTGATGACATTGTAGGAGATCATCAATGTGCATTTAGAAGAAACAGGTCTACAAACAGATCAGATTTTTAGTATAAGACAGATTTTAGAAAAGAAATGGGAATATAATGGTACTGTACATCAACTATATGTAGACTTCAAAAAAGCATATGATTCAATTAAGAGGGAGAAATTATATAGTATCCTGCTGGAGTTCGGAATTCCTAAAAAGTTAGTTAGACTTATACGAATGTGTCTAAATGGCTCAAAGAGTAGGGTGCGTGTAGGCAAACAGTTTTCAGACACTTTTGAAATCCAGAATGGGTTGAAGCAAGGAGATGCACTATCTCCTCTACTATTTAATTTTGTACTAGAGCATGCCATTAAATCTTTAGAGAATGAGGAAGGCTTACAACTGAATGGTATTAATAAGCTGTTAGTTTATGCTGATGATGTAGTACTACTGGCCGATAGCGAGGAGATACTAAAGGCCAACACGCACACACTATTGAGTAACACTAAGAAATTAGGACTGGAAGTAAATATCAGTAAAACTAAATATATGGTCACACGTAGAAATACATTATATAATGGAAATGGACAGCTAATGACAAATGAGGGAAATTTTGAGGAATTGGCTGAATTCAAATACCTAGGAACAATAATCACAAATAGGAATGAGATGCACAAAGAAATTAAACATAGGCTCAATTCTGTAAATGCATGCTATTATGCATTGCAGAGACTTTTGATGTCCCAACTCCTTTCAAAAAACGTTAAGCTGAAAATATATAAAACTATTATTCTACCAGTTATATTATATGGGTGCGAAACATGGACTCTTACTTTAAGGGAGGAAAGGAGATTACGAGTATTTGAGAATAAAGTTCTTAGGAAAATTTTTGGACCAAAGAGAGATGAACAGACAGGTGAATGGAGAAGACTACATAACAATGAACTACATGGTCTTTATAGGAAGCCAGATATAATAAGAACAGTTAAGTCCCGTACACTGCGATGGGCAGGACATGTTGCGCGTATGGGGAATGAAAGACGTGCATGGAAACTTCTTGTAGGAAAGCCAGAAGGAAAACGCCCAGTTGGTAGACCAAGAATGAGGTGGGAGAACAACATTAACTATGATTTGAGGGAAGTAGATTATACAGGGAATGATTGGAAAGCATTAGCTCAGGATAGGGAGTGTATGGAGAGCTTATGTCCGTGCGGCCATGAACCTACGGGTTCGATAGTGCCAGTGAGTAAGTAAGTAGTAGTAGTAGGACTTTATTAGACAAAAAAGTAAGATATTTACAATATTATTTACAAATATGGGTCGCACGGGCAGTAAGCCGTACGTGCTGTTGACAGTCCGTTACAATAAAGTAATAATTGGTACTAGTGTAAAGAAAAATAAACAAATAGCAATAACATTACAATTAAATAAAGAAAACACAATAAAACTATTACCATTAAATAATAACACAATAGCATTATTCACAAAAACATTAACATTACAATTACATAAAGAAAACACAATAATATTACATTTAAGTAATAACACAATAGCAATAACATTACAATTACATAAAGAAAACACAATAATAATATTACAATTAAATAATAACACAATAGCATTATACACTAAAAAACATTAACATTACAATTACATAAAGAAAACACATTAATATTACAATTAAATAATAACACAACAGCATTATACACTAATTAATTATATATAATTGTTAATAATTAATGGTATTGCATTTTGATAACATATATTTATTCATGAATGAGTGTTGTCCTTATTTTTCGCGTTTTGTCCAGAAATTTACCGAGGTTTATCCAATTTTCTGGATTTACCAATAACTCGTAGCATGCCAATCTTTCCCGATTTGAATTTAGAAATCTTTCCGGTAATAACTGACGTCTCCAATATTCTAAATCATTACATTTTCCTAATATATGTATCTCATCTTCAAAGTTCCCGCACATTGGACATATTCGCATATCGTGATCGTCGCTAATTTTTAGAAGAGTAAGTAAGTAAGTAAGTATCACTGTAAAGAAAATCATAACAAAAGCGTGAGCTGTTACAATAACATTATAAATTTGATCACCCCCAATAAGATTTATTAAGTTTGTTAAAAAGTGTTATTAAATTTCGTTCCAAACATTTTTCGTCCAGTCCAGCCTCATGGGCTAGTGGTCAGCATTTCTGGCTACATTTCATAAGGTCTCGGATATGATTCTAGGTCAGACCATAGGATGTTTTCTTAAAAGGAATTATTCCTGTGGTTGCCCAATGGTCTGGAATTTGAGTTAAGTACTCTCATGACACTTCATTATCTTTTATCACCCATCATATCATCGGGGTAAAGTAACTCCATCTTCCTGGTGCCCGAACCTAAGAAATGGATTATAATTCCGCCAATGCCAGGGTACAAAGCCAGAAATATCATAAAAGACAGATTGGTGGCATTAGACAAAAAACAATCTGTTCCATCGTAATTAACTGAATTTCGGAACATTTTTAATTTATTAAGGTGGTCTCGAGGTAGCGTGCTGAATTGTCACGCAGAGGGCCCGGGTTCGATCCCCGGTCGGGGCAGTTTTTCTGGGTGAGGTTTTTATCGGGGTTTTTCCTCACCTGTAAGACAAATTTCAGGAAAACTTTAAGACCCAAACGATCCCCGAAATCATATGGCCATCATCGTCATCCTTATCATTATCATCATCATCCTTTACCGGTGTGGAAAGCAACTAATAGATACCCGCCGTGAGCTGGCACACCTAAATAAATTAAAATTATTGCGTTTTTATGTTTAGTTGATAAATGAAAGGAAAAATAATTATAAATTTATGTCGTAATTATTTTTAGACACCCCGTGCTGATTACCCGGCGTTGCCCGGTAATACACTTATCCCGATCTTCTTGACATCAATGAGCTGAAAGATAAAAATGCTTATTACGAGTTATCCGTAAAACAAAGACATATGCTGTCGCGAACTTTTTGTAGATTTTTTTAGATATTCAATTCCGTGTACATTAATTTGGTGTATATGTTATGGTTTAATCAGCGTAAACCATTTAAGCGCCCAAAAAGTTCCGAAAAACACGTTTTTCACTAAAAGTGACTACTTTTTAGGGTGAAGGGATTGAGTATTACAAACTTTCACGGGAAACTCCTGAACATTTTGGAAAAAGCCCCATCATAATCGAATGAACGGTATGGCAGCGCATGAAGGACAGACAGACAAGACATATATGTATATATAAAAATAGAGAGAGAGAGAGAGAGAGAGAGAGAGAGAGAGAGAGAGAGAGAGAGAGAGATCATCTATAAAACAATAGAAAAACAAACGAGTATAAATTACCTATATTTACATCAAATTACGTAATAAGGCCTAATGTACAATAAGAACTTATAGTTTTACATGATTTTGTTTTCCTTGCGGTCCGAAACATTTAAGTACGAGAAATTTTTGAATCGCTAATTTAAGAGTTAAAATGATTATATTCTTCAGCGACCTATGGATTACTGAAATTATATACCACTACAGTCCACCGCTCTACCAACTGAGCTACCAGAGCATATAATATTAATTTCTTACAACGATCGACTAAAAAGTCGATAAGTCCGCAACCTATTATACCGGTCTTTATTTTTTTGAAGTCCTGATGATCCTGGCCAGGATCTTAGAAAAAAAATGAAATTATTGCATTGTCATTGGTCCTTTACAATTGTACAAAGTTTCAAGTCGATACAATGTTTTTAAGTGGGCGAAAATCGTGTTGAGAGATTCCGTTACATAGACAGATACAGGTCAAGCTAATATAAAGCGTGTAAAAACAAGTCTGAAATTAATGGTCTAAAATAATGTAATGTTACAAGAATTCAAATGTGTTCTACCTTGAAATAATAATTTATAAGAACTATTAAGTGAACCGAATATCCAGAATATGATTAACAATTTATTTTTAATTCAACGCCCAAGGTCGTCATTTCGACATTTCTCATGTTTTCTCATGGCATTGGCGTAATTGTAACCCATTCTGAGTTTGGGACGACTGGAAGGCGGGGTTACGTTGTCCCGCACCATTGATTTATTTTCCCTAAGAATATTAAACTATTATAGAGCCCCTGACCTCCAAAATATTCATTCCAACCTCCATCAAAAGATTTTAATGAATTATACCCTAACTGCAGGGGGAAAAAAGAAATTCCAAATGTAGAAATATAAGGTATATTATATGAATGATGATGATGATGATGCGGTACGTCAGGAGACGCTGAGTCTATAACCCTAAACTTAATCAAAGTAAAAAAAAAAGTAAAGTGATTCCACTTCAGACCATAGGATACTCTTGGGGTAGTAAGTGGTAGGCTTCCATTTTTCTAGACAATCGTGACCCCAAACTCGTGACTCGAACAAATTTATTCTAAGTCGAATATGAATTATGAAGAACATGATGGCCATATGCCCTCCATGGTACCTTTACCTTGTGATGGAGTGGCTTGCGTATTAAATGATCTCGACAGCTATGCCGGCGGTAGCATTGCTGCCGATAGGTTACCCATGCCGGACTGGTCGAAGGTGATAAGCGAGACAAAAAAAAGTATTGGTCGAAAGAGTGACGATCTTTGATCGTAATAATACAACCGTCAAGAAATGCGGACATGGGTTCCACTGGGGTAAAATATTCCGGAGGTCAAATAGTCCCCATTCGGTTCTCCGGGCGGAGACTACTTCAGGGAACCCATGCCAAAGTTATGTATGGAGAGCTTATGTCCGCGAGGCCATGAACCTACGGGTTCAATAGTGCCAGTGGGTTAGTTAGTTTTGATGACCATATGACGTTCGAGGACTGTTTAATGTAATGTGAACATGAATTATGATGATGATGGCCTTATGGAATTCGGGGACCATTTGTACCTTACAGGTTCCTGACATTTGTTTTACAGGCGAGGAAAAACTGAAAAAAAAACTCGTCCAGGAAACTTGTCCCGACCGAGATTCGAACTCGGGCCAGCTGCATGACAAGGCAACACGCTACTTCGAGATCATAGCAGTGGACTTACTTACATATTATGTAATTACTACATCACAACGGGGCTTATCAACGAGGAGATACTTTTATGGCTTGGAACAAGCCAAACAATGGTTCAATTGATTGTTTGCTATCTAAAAAATGCATAGTTTGACCTCTTAAGGCATCAAAATATGAGAATGCTTCGGATATAGAAGACCTCGTAAAATAAAGGTAAGATAAAGAACTCATTAACAGACCATGGAGACCTTAATTTCAACAATGCACACACACACATTAAAATGCGTATGGTTTATGCTAAATTAATATTAATGTATCGATATTTTATTTTTTATTTCAGGATTGTTTGTTATATACACAGTATCCTCAACCAAAATATACATTTTTTTTCTTCCACACTTCCCGGTCTTGCGTGTCTGCTTCTGTCATATTTCTCTTCGTCATGTAGTCTTGAATTACCTTTATCCACGTTGGCTTTGGTCTATCATGTTTCCAGGAGATATCCACTCAATACTCCTTTGTTCGTTTCTGTCTCCCTCCTTCTCATTATATGCCCATACCATCTTAGTTGGATTTCTTCAATCTCTTGTACAATAATCCTTTTCTACATTCATAATTGATGTTATTGTATTATTTTCTGTTTGGTCTAATTTTGATATTCTTTCCGACCATCTTAAAAAGTCAATTTCAGTGACTAATAATTTATGTATGTGTTTTTGCTTAAACATTCATGTTTCCGCACCATATAATAAAATACTCTTCACAATTGTGTTATATATTAATAATTTAGTGCTCTTGATTATATTCCTACTCCATAAAATATAATTTAATATGCCAATAACTTTCTTTGTCTCTATTATTATTTTTTCGATGTATAATTCAGTTGATCCATCTCTTTGAATTATTGATCCCAAATAATTAAAATATTCCACTGTTTTAATCTTTTTTCCATTTATTTCTAATTCCTCGGAAAGATCTGTGCTCATATATTGTTTTATCGTAAGTAATGCCACAAGTGATTTTCAATTTATCTACAAAATTTGGAAATCAAGAGTGGCATTTGTTAGGACTATTTAACGAATAAAGTTAAGCTGTTACTCACAAATCATTATTTAACTATAGTTATTTTAAAATATCTATATATTTAATGTAAATGGCGATGTTTGAAAACAAATGAGAAACTATTGGTATGCTTCATTTGCTTCTTTTGTTCAATCACTGCAACCAGATCATAATATTATTTATTGCCAAAAGATCGCAATGTTGTAAGAATGCACCCTAGTGGAGAAATTGTAACCAACGTTATAGGTATTCATTAATTTCTGATGTCCTACGATGTAAATATGTCAATTATATTTTTCTGCGTCATTTCCTGGAAAATAATTAGTTTAAGAAAGTGCAAACAATGGTTTTTTTTTGTGGTATAATCAATTGTTACAAATGTGTTTGTATTATCTCTCGTATACGCTATGTGTTGACATTTATGCACTATATATACAATCTGGTAGCCGTATTTCTTGGAGATTCAGTCGCTGCAAAATATTGCTATAACCTATTCAGAATGTTAAAAAGGAGGTGCTTTCTTTATCATGATACTCTTTAGTTGGTAAATTTTAGGCGAAACACGACTGTGATTGGTTGTAAATAAAAAATCATTGAAATGTGATTGGTCATTGACTCCCATTTGGGGCATGAGTTAAATAGTCATAATTAATTGTTAAACCCCATCTTGAATATTCTTCCTCTAGTTTCCTACCCATACAGTTTGATATTTGATATTTAATAATATAATACTATAATGATTAAAATATTTAATTTTAAACAACTGGATAAGTAACTGCGTTTCTATTAAATCCTGTTTCGGTCTCTTATATTTACTCCTTTAAATAGGTTTTTCGATCCCTGCGTAAGTTTTGACAACAAGACAAATTTTGTTTACGGGAAATAACCGTCGCGTCGCAGCGGGCGAGGCCTTCTCCTGTTTTGAAAGGACGCGTGGCGTCCACTCGCTGCAAACTAAAAATATTCTCACTGTGGAGAAGTGTATACGTGCCAAGAAATGCTGGTCCATGTCGTCATCTCTCCTCTTAGTACAATCATCAACCCCCCCCCTCTCTCTTCCCAATCTCTGAACAACCGACCGATTTAACTTACAGATTCAAGTGGTTTTCTGCCATTAACATACCTCACCCAAATTCGTGTACTATAACAAGAAACAATCAGTTTCAACATTATATTCATAAAAAAGAAACTTTTAAGTATGCTACTATATTACTATATTTAAAAGAGACCACCGCTGTGGTCTCGAGGTAGCGTGCTGGCTTATCACGCAGTGGGGCCCGGGTTCGATCCCCGGTGGGGACACGTTTCCTGGCTGAGGTTTTTCTTCGGGGTTTTTCCTCACTTGTAAGACAAATGTAAGGAAACTTTGAGGCACAAACAGTCCCCGAACACCATATGGCCATCATAATCGTCATCATTCATATTCGTCTTGGATTAAACAAACCCCGAACATCATATGGCCATGAATATCATCATTATTCATATTTGCCTTAGATTAAGATTAGGATTAAGGACTCTCCTGGCGCACCGCTATCACCATCACCCATCATATCATCGGGGTAGCGTAGTCCCGTCTTCCAGGCACCCCAATCTCAGAAGTGGGTTACAATTACGCCAATGCCAGAAGAGAACGCCAGAAATGTCGAAATGGTAATCAGGGACATTAAAAAAGTGTTTATACATTTACCTAAGTGTAACCTTTTCCTTTTGTAAGTTCACTTTTGTGTCCCATCCTGTAGAGACATGAACTTTCAAGACAGAATTTTAACTCTGGATGACATACTTTTTGAACACACACAAATGGAGGATCTCCCCGATGAATAATCGGTTGAATGGCGGGGGTCATATCGGAGACAACACGAACATTTTAAAACAAGAAAAATTCTCTCGTGCATTCAAAGTAAAAAGGTGATTATGATTTAGGTGATAATAATGGTGTCTGAAAACAATTTGGGCGTAAAGTTTTCTGACATTGTACCATTAGTGAGAGCTTAAAAACTTGAAAAATTATTTAAGGAAATTTGTCCTCTTCGGAGATGAAACCCAATTTGCGTCCGAAAAACATTATTCTAAATCATAGCGGTGGACAAGTTAATGAAACCAAACATTTTTAAGACTTGGACTCAAGATTGCATCAGATGGGATCATAAAAATAATGAACAGTTTCTATACAAATTTAGTACTTCTTTGTCATCATTAACACTGGAAATTCAGCTCATGGTGAACCATAATCTCCTACAAAAATTGGTCCCATTCCCTTTATTCTTTCGCATACACCTTCAGTTATATCCTAATTTGACTGTGCTATTCCACTCCATTTCTTTGCCACACTGGGCCATTACTTTAGTTTTTGTTGAAGAAATGTCTTGCTTGTAATCTTGTGCAATATTATTTTATTTAATAATTGCTGTTTGTAAGTCATTGGAAAGAACAAAAAATAACACTAAATGACAAAACGCTAGAACAAGTAAAATATTTAAATTACCTAGGCGTATCTTTTGGTTGTAATAGAGAAGAAGACAAATAATAAATTACAAATATTTCAATATTTATGTTGCACCTTTAAAAGAACACTGGGAAAGTAAAAGTAAGAAAAGAAACACGTTTAAAATTTGATAAAGTATTGGCTGTACCTGCAATATTGTGAGGCTCTGAAATATGGACTCTGAACAGTCAATTAAGAGAATAGAAGCAGCAAAAATGAACTATTCGCGCCGTAGCCGAGCGGTTAAGGTAGGAAGCCTTGGCGCAGAGCTACGGGACTTGCGCTGGTTCGAGTCTCCATGGGGGAAGAAATTTTCTCATGGGTATTTCGGCCAGTATGGGACCGGTGCCCACCCAGCATCGTGAGGCAATTGGGTAGCTACAATAAGTAGCGGCTCCAGGTTGAGGAACCAGCTATAACGGCTGGGGGACTCGACATGCTAACCACATGTCACCCCTACACTGGCTGTTGATCATCTACCTCTGTGATTGACACATGTGGATGTGAAGGGCCAGCAGCCGGCTGGTAAAAGGGCAACCGCTGAAAAGTGGAAAGACCCTCAATCAATCGGAAAAATGAAATATTTACGATTTGTGGCAGGATATACTTTAATGGATAAAAAAACGGGGTGAATATATCCGTAAAGAACTACAAATATTCACTTTGCCAGATAAAATAGAGTATAGGAGAAAATGGTATGAACATGACTGCAGACTGGATACCAACAGATTTCCTAGGAAAAGTCTGAACTATCAACCAAGAGAAGGAAAAAAAGATCGGGGACGCCCATTCGAAAGAGGTGGACACAGCAGCTATAATACTTGGAGCCGGAACGAACCGAAAAGGTTTAATCCTTGCAAGAAGAAGAAAGACTATTCTACTCCTTAATCCGTCTTAAATTAGGTTGAACTACCTTCTTTGGTCTCCCTGTAAAGGTAGCTTTCGATCCTTAGCAAAACATGATATGAATATTATGCTCTTCTTTATCTTCTAAATTTAATTACACTAATTTTTAGAGAAAGAATTTCTATGCACTAAAAGATTGCAACATTGATAGTATAGTGTGTAAGAAAGTAGAAGATTAGTTCTTTCACAATGCAAACGTAACACTCAAACGTAGTATAATATCGAGGTATATGCTAAATCTCTCTCCAACTCCATGGCGCGACAGGCCTAGAAGGCCCTTGGCTTACCAGCCAGCTGCTGGTCTCAAATCTACATGTGTTAATCACATAGGTAGACATTCATCCTGTCAGAGTAGGGGTAACTCGTGGTCAGTATGTCGGGTCCCCCCAGCCGTTATAGCTGGTTTTCTTAACCTGATGCTAAATCTCATATGTTAAATATTGAGGAAGTTTAAGTTATCTTATAAAATTGTAAGCTTTTTATTTTTAATTGACTGAATAATATTTTTATCCGAAGACTACAACGTGTCAATAACTTTTGTGAATCTTTTATTTGTGATTGTCGGAGATTTGATCACGTTACAATCGTCCCTGGAATAAATGTCATGGCTTCATGTACGATATCTCCTCTCTATAAAAATACTAAACACATCCTCATCTAAATACTTATATCGCTTCGTTAGACTCTTCGATACACAAACTTGGCAGCCGTTCCCAGAACAATATCCCTGCTCATCACACTGTATATTTCAAGGTCAATATTATTTTTTTAGTTTCACTGACTAGAACATGGAATTCTATTCCGGCCTATGTCAGGGACGGTCAAACTATTACATCTTTCAAACAAATTGAATTATTATTTTTAATTACTATCGGGAAACTTCACTAATAGTATTACTTTAACAACTAATAATGTATTTCCTTTATTTTATAAAAAGGTATTGTATTATTACGAATTGTCAACATTGTAAGCTGATGTCTCATATATATATATATATATTATTTTTATTGTATTTCTTTAATTTTTTTCCCCCAAGTTTAATAGAAGGGGCTGTTCTTACCTTCCGCATATTTTGTTATATGTTATTAGATCGCATTTTTATTGATGTAAGTTTCGCCAAATTTTTATTTAGTATCTAATATATTTTATTGTTGTATTTTAAGGTAACATATGTTTGTCCTGGTGAGTGTAAGTGTAAGAGGAGGTCACATGAACTTAACTCCATCAGGCTATTTTATATATATATATATATATATATATATATATATATATATATGTTATAATTAAATTTTTGACAATCTACAATGCAAGCTTAATATGACATAAGAAAAATAAATGCCTGGACGGGGTTTGAACCCGGACCTCTGAATTGGTACTTCAGCGTGCTACCAATTACACCACCGGTCAAATCTAATACTTACTTAATCACTCACTGGTACTATCGAACCCGTAGGTTCATGGCCGCGCGGACATAAGCTCTCCATACTTCCCTATCCTGAGCTCATGTTTTCCAATCATTTCCTGTATAATCTACTTCGCTCAAATCATAGTTAATGTTATTCTCCCACCTCTTTCTAGGTCTACCAACTGGGCGTTTTCCCGCTCGCTTTCTTACAAGAAGCTTCCATGCATCTCTTTCGTTCTCCTTATGCGCAACATGTCCTGCCCATTGCAGTCTACAAGACTTAACTGTTCTTATTACATCTGGCTTCCTATAGAGACCATGTAGTTCATTGTTATGTAGTCTTCTCCATTCACCTGTCTGTTCATCTCTCTTTGATCCAAAAATGTTCCTAAGTACTTTATTCTCAAATGCCCGCAATCTCCTCTCCTCCCTTAAAGTAAGAATCCATGTTTCGCACCCATATAATATAACTGGTAGAATAATAGTTTTATATATTTTCAAACATTTATTTCTCTTAAATATATATTCTCCATTATTACGAGATGTAGGTCTTCACTGCCATCTGGTATTTTTAAATAAATAATAGTTTTAAAAAACTAAAACAACACGCTTTATTAGAAAACCGAACTAAAAAATGAAAAATAATTTTAATTTCCAACACGCTTGGGATAAAATTAAAGTGGTCAACAAAAAAATCATCTCCAACACATATAGAATAAAACCAGAGTTATCAACATAAAGAAAATAATTTTACCGTCAAAAGCGTGGGGTGCTCTATATCAATTAATATATTTGATAATAAACAGATATTGGTAAAAGTAAAGTCTCTAGGAAGAAAATGTAAAAATCATAAAAAACACCCCGCGCTTTTGATGGTAAAATTATTTTATTTTTGTTGATAACTCTAGTTTTATTCTATATATGTTGGAGATGATTTTTTTGTTGACCACTTTAACTTTATCCCAAGCGTGTTCGAAATTAAAATTATTTTTCATTTTTTAGTTCGGTTTGCTAATAAAGCGTGTCTTTTATTTTTTAAAACTATCATTTTTTTTAGTTTTAATATTTTACAGAATAAGATAAAAATGTAAATATCTTTAAATTCGATACTATTGTAGTATGAGCCAAAGTAATACTCTTCTAAAAAATTCTCCCAGCCGGATTTGAACCAGCGACCAATGGATTACTGAAATTATACACCACTAGAGTTCACCGCTCTACCAACTGAGCTCTTACAACGATTGACTAAAAAGTCGTTAGTCCGCAACCTATTATACCAGTTTTCATTGTTTTGATTATCTGATGATTCTGGCCAGGATTTTAGAAACAAAATATGAAATTATTGTATTATCACGGGTCCTTTACAAGTATACAAAGTTTCAAGTCGATCCAATGATTATAAGTGGGTGAAAATCGCGTTGAAAGATTCCGTTACATAGACAGATAGATGGATACAGGTCGAACTAATATAAAGCGTGTAAAAAAATATTCATAAGTAATGCCACGAGTGATTTCCAAATTATCGATAAATTCACGACTCACGAAGTGAGGAGTGAATTTATCTAGAGAATTTGGAAATCAAGAGTGGCATTTGTTAGGACTATTTAACGAATAAAATTAAGCTGTTTACTCACAAATCATTATTTAACTATAGTTATTTTAAAATATTTATATATTTAATGTAAACGGCGATGTTTGAAAACAAATGAGAAACGATAGGTACGCTTCTACTGCTTCATTTGTTTATCACTGCAACCAGATCATACTATTTATTGCCAAAAGAACGCAATATTGTAAGGAGAAGCTTTCTTTAATATGGTAATTATAACACTGATAAATATTTGGTGAAACACGACTCTGATTGGTTGTAAAACAGAAATCATTGAAACGTGATTGGTCATTGACTCCCATTTGGGGCATGAGTTAAATAGTCTCTTTAATGTGGTTCCTTGTTATAGTAATAACGGAGAATGTGTATTTAAGAGAAATAAATATTTGTATTAGATTTGCCCGGTGCATTACAGGACTGTCAATAAATCCTAAGTGATTAAAAGTTCAATTTATAATTATATTCACAGGAGTAAATTTAACTTTTTTCCCTCAACATTTTTTAGGCCTAACAGGAATACCTCGACGATATTCAGATTATCCAGATGCGTATACAGCATGAAATGTTGTATCATCTATTGGATCAATAATTTCATTTGTAGGGGTAGTAATATTTATTTTTAGGTGATGTAATGGATAGCACGCTGAAGTACCAATTCAGAGGTCCGGGTTCAAACCCGTCCAGGCATTCATTTTTCTTATGCCACATATATATATATATATATATATATATATATATATATATTAAGTAATAAATAAAAAGTCTTACTACTCATTATAATATTGTACTTTTAATTTGTATCATTGAAAAATCCTCTCTCCATAATATACAGACCTACTGGTGCCATCTATAAATTTTAATTGTAACTTCTTCATAACCCATGATACATACTCTTCATACAAATATTATATGAAATATTAAGATTTTATACTTTCATACATAAATTCACAGAGGCAGAATTGACAGAACCAAGAAAGAATGGTCCGAATAAGAATACCAAGACAAATCCCTCGTGGCAGAAGATAAATTACAGATTGAGTTAGGAACAGATACATGGTCTAACGACAGATCCGAACATTGATTATGAAATTTAAAAAATGCGCTAATATTACAAACGTAGTAGACGCCAAGTCTTATAGCAGATATTATGCTACATATCGGTAGGTAATTGTTATGAAATTCTAACAAAACATATTTCAGAAGACATCGAAGCTAAATACATTTCAACAAACACTTTGGAACGAAACAATTTGGCACAGATTGTGGTGTTTGAGACACGAATTCGGGAAATCTCGGATTCAAAACTTGGCGCGGTTAACTGTTCCTTATTAGTATTTTTTTTTTGTTTTACTCGAGGCAATTTTTATTGAAATTTCATTACAATGGTATGTTTCAATCTCCGTTTTTTGTAATTAATTTAAATTCAGTACCAGTCAAATTTTCAAAAGACATTTGAAATAGACACACACACAATATATTGGTAAACATTCTAAAAATCTCGACGTGATACGATTAAAAACATATAATCGTCTAAAATGAAATTCAATCATCATCAACAACAACAAGGATTAAGCCCAATGGCCTGTTCCGATCTCATTATAGGTAGAATTGGTCCTTCCATCTCTTCAATGGTCTTCCCAACATTCTTCTCCCTTTTGGTTTATAACTAAACATTATTCTTGGAATGCGCTGTTCATTCATTCGTAGTACGTGCTGAAGGTAAGCATTTTGATAGTACTCGTATTTTATTCTTTCATAGGGATTAAATATATTAAGTTCTGTTCTTATATCTTTGTTTTTCTTTCTATCGGTCCTTTGGTATCCTGCCTTTGCTCTCAACATCTTCATTTCTGCAGCCTCTATTTGTTTACTATCTGCCTTTGTTAATGCCTAGGTTTCACAACCACAGATAAGATGGAACTGCCAATACTTTGTAAAATTTTAAAATAGTTTCTTTTCTAGTTTTATTCAATAAAGTACGTTTAATTGTGCCACATAGATAATTGAATCGTATTTTAGTGTGTTTTTTCTAAATTTCTGTCATTGCCTAAATGACATCTTAAATAATTAAAATTCTGAACTTGGTCTAGAATTGCATTGTTTATTACTATTTTTGTTCTTATTCCACGTTTTCCTTTCAGAGCTATTTTTTTGTTTGTTTTAGATGTAGATATTCTTAAATTGTATTTTAGATATATTATTTAAAGTATAAAGGAATTGTTGTAAAGTATTTTCTGATGCTGTCAGTATTACTTGATTGTCTGCAAAAAGCAGAGTTGTCAATACACTATTTATATTAATTTGTTCTTACCATTCATTTATGACATGGTCCAAGTATAAATTAAATAATACTGGTGACAACGGACACCCTTGCCTTACTCCCTGGTTTATTTCTATTTTTTGTTTACTAATTGTATCTCCGCAGTCTATTTTAACATGAAATTCAAGTAATCATTTTTCAAATATTGTAACCTCAAATAATTGTTTTGGAAATGTAGATTTAGGATAGTAGTCAATTGTGACATAATGGCTATAATCCTATTTTTTAAATAGGATCCGTTCAATCTACTTATATAATCGTATTTATTGCAATAGTATTTTTTTCTCTAGAAATGCGAGACTTTTAAACGATGTGTAAGAGTATACACCGCGTTCCAAAATGATGGACGGGGTTTTAAGTAGTAGGTATAGCTTTACAAACGAAATTGGATGCGTGATTATTTGCCATAACGAAAGAAAAACTGTAAAAGTTTGATATTTTGTATGCAGTAATTTGTTTCCTGTCATTATTACGTCGCCAGCGTTAAATTGGTTAAAATGGCGATTCCTGTACAGAAGTTATTCTATGTGTTGCAATCTGCGAGGTCTGGTTCCATTGATGCAGTGCAGCGAGCTTTCCGACGACAATTTGGAATTGATCCTCTGACAGATAAAATTATCCATCGATGGTATAAACAGTTAGAAACAACTAGATGCATCTGTTAAAAGAAAAGTCCAGGACGTTCACGAACACCAAATGAAGCGTCGGTCCCATACTCTGCACGGTCTCCGGATCTCACACCTTGTGATTTCTTCCTGTGGGAGTATGTGAAGGACCATGTGTACGTACCACCACTTCCGGTCAACCTTCCAGACTTGAGAAGAAGGATTGTTGCTGCTGTTGAATCCATTACTCCAAATATGCTGGCCAAGGTTTGGGAGGAATTCGACTATCGGCTAGATGTGTGCCTTGTGACGAAAGGTGCTCACATCGAACACTTATAAAGTACGTTAAAATGAAAACTCTGAGAGTTTCCCTTTAATCCCATGTAACTTTTATTCTTACATATATGATGTAAGGGAAATTAATTAACTTTGACAACCCGTCCATCATTTTGGAACACTCTGTATAAACGTCTTAATTCACTTGCAGAATACAATATTCAGTCAAAATAGCCAAAGAAAGAATGAATAAAACAGACAGCTTATATAAAAGGCGAGGCAAGAAGTATCCCTGACTAGATGACCATATTGATTTTCATCAGCCGTCAAGGTATGTACTGTGTTGGAATTCCATTTCGACTAATATTTCACTATTAATCATAATTTCATCATTATCATCCTTGCAAGTATTAGGTAATGTGACCTGTTACTGTATCAAAGAGGAATTTTCCATCTAGCGCTTTTTTGGACGTCCCAGTGATCTTTTGCCTTGGGGGCAGTAACGAAGCATGGCTTTTGGAATTCTACGAAATGGCATACGTTCAAGATGTACTTTCCAGTTGTTCTGGTAGTTTTGTATATGATGGAGAATGGATTCTACATCCAACTCTTCCATAATTTCCTCATATCTTTTATGGTCCCACTTTGTATAGCCTGCTGTACGGCGCATAAATCGCATCTCATTTGCTGTGTATTCGGCTATCATCTCTTCTTCGTATTGTCCATGCTTCACTACCATATTTTAATACTGGTCTTGCGAGAACCTTATAAAGCCTTAATCTTGTGATCATCATCATTTCTTCTTCTTCCTTCCAAGTATTAGGCGAAGGCCTGTTACGATCCTATAGAAAATTTTCCCTCCAGCGTTTCATAGGACAGCCCAGTGATCTTCGTCCTCTTGGTATATAATTATAAACAGCTTTGGGGATCCGATTTGAACTCATTCTTTCAAGATGGTGTTTCCAATTTAGTTGGTACTCTTTAATATATTCCAAAATTGGCGTAGTCTTCAATTATTTTAAGATATCGGTGTTCCTTCTCCGATCCCATCTGGTGTAACCCGCTGTTCTGCGCATGAATCTCATTTCACAAGCCGTTATTCTGCTTTCATGTTGTCTTTTTAGTGTCCATGCTTCACTACCATAGGTCAACACTGGTCTAGCCAACGTGTTATATAAAAGTAATCTAGTGTTTTTGTTTTGTACAAGGGATGGTTTCATAACTTGATTAATAATTCCCAAACTTTTATTATAACTAGTAATTTTTTCAGGGATATCCTTTTGATCCCAGATAGAGAGATAATATCCAAGATATTTAAATTGATTAGACCTCTAAAATATTTGACCAGCAACCAATCGAAGGGACTATTATTATGCTTTCAAGTCTTATACGAGAATTTCCCGGAAGGATCATCATTTCATAGTCAATTAAATGTTATATCAGTTACATTTACCAAGACACATGAATACAAATACCATTATACACTATCTATTGGTAAACACCAAGAGATCATAGGCAAGATGACAAAAATAAATTCTCTCTCTGCCATCATCAGGGCAATGTAATATATTTTGTCCATAGTCCACAGAGTGGAAAAAAAATATCTTTACAAATACGCCCTTCTTCCATTTTATAGTAGAATATCTGAACCGAGGAAAGAACAAAAACAAATAAATGGTGAAAACATTAGGAAATTGGCATAAGCAAATGAAGCATTGTGGTTTTAATAAAACGGAAAAGTTCTGGAATTATTCCAAGAAATACAAGTATAGCTTGCTGTTAAATCTTTCCGCATGCAGATGATCAATTAACTCGTTTTATGGAGCTTTTAAGCAACCTTGACATAAATGTCCGTAACTCAACGAGAACATTAAAAATGCATTATTTTTCGAAGAAATTTTCCTATTGATTATTTCTAAAATAATAATTCAACGATGTCGGTTAAATCAATGAAAAAACTCCACGTGTACTACGGTAAGTATATTGACACATGAACCGGAATAATTCCAATATTTGGATTTTCAGATAAAGCATTTGTATTGCTTCACCTTTTACCTTAATTTATGAAGTCATATATCGACCGGTCCATGTTTTATTGACTATTTAACTCATGCCCCAAATGGGAATCAATTACCAATCACATTTCAATGAATTTTGTTTTACAACTAATGACAGTCGTGTTTCGCCTCGCTATTTATCGTATTCTGCTTAAAATAAAGAAATCACCTCCTTTTTAATGTTCTCAACAGGTCAGAGCTTATTTTGCAGTGACTTACTCTCCAACAAATACATAGAATAATAGCAAATAATGAACAGATTCCTTCGAACTACACATTTGATAATTGTGTGCTTAATAATTGTGTTTTTAAATAATGATTTTACTTAGTTGTTTACTAAAAAAATAAATTAATAACCTATAATGTTCGTTATAATTATAATATAGGCCTACAGTTTGATGTGTTTCATTTTGTCTCCACTAGGGTGCATTCTTACAATATTGCGATCCAGAGGGTTATCGCTGATTACGATCCTATTTGGCAATAAATAATATGACCAAGATGTAGTGAATACAGAAATGAAACATAACCAAACATTTATGATTTGTTTTCAAACAACGCCATTTACATTAAATATATAAATATTTTAAAATAACAATATTTAAATAATGGTATTTTAGTAAACAGCTTAATTTAATTCGTTAAATAGTCCTAACAAATGCCACTCTTGATTTCTAAATTCTCTAGATAAACTCCTCATTTCGTGACTCGTGAATTTATCGATGATTTGGAAATCACTCGTGACATTACGTATGATAAATTCCCGATGTTACACATATTAAACAAGGCACATTATATGGTTAATTTAATTTTAAAAATAATGATAATATTTATAATCATTATCATCTTCATTATTATTATTGTGGGGTAGAAATTTCCACTATTAATAAACCACGCTGCTGCGCAACCATTTGTGGCTGGCGGGGCGAGGTAACCACGCTTCTGCTATCATTTGTAGCTTTTTTAAAAACCACGCAGACTGCTACCATTTGTGGGCATGAGAACCACGCTACTACTACCATAAATCCGGGATCGGGTTTTGTTATTGCTGTCTCTATTAACGTGGATCTGATTTCCTGCAAGGTTATCTATCACGAAGTTGCTTGCCTTGGGCCCATAGAAGGCAGCAATTGATTCATCTTTCTCTCTCAGATATATAGACATAAATAGTTAATGATTCTCAAATACATAGAGTGAGTGAAAAGGATAATAATTGTCATTCCAGAAAGCTAAACAGCATAATAGCAAGGGAGCTGAAAATGATTTCCTACTTGAGTGAATTTCCGTCTAGGATTGAGAACAACTATGTGCAGATCAATAAAGCAGCAGATAAATAAAAGATGACCTTTAATAGAAACAAGTTGTCTGAATTAAAAACAAATTAACAAAAAGGACTTCGATCATTCAGAGAAAAAACAAAATATAAACAAATAAATAACAATATTCTTACAATGGAAAAATACACACCATACCTCACGCTACACTCATACTTGCGTCCGAATCAGGGACCACTTCTTCCCTGGTCTGCCGGACCAACTAAACCACGCCGCTTCTCGGCTTCAGACCAGCTTGTCCATTAGAGCATGATTCGCATCGCGGACTGGATGCCGATTCAAACTTTGAATCTGCTCAAAGAACTAAACGATGACTGTTTGAATGATTGAATGATGAATGATAATGTTCTGCCTGTGCACCACGTATATGAAGGTTCCAAAGTAGAGGGGAGATGCGCCGTAGACACAGCGCGGCAGGAAGGGTAAAGAGGGGAGAGTGGGGGTAACTACAAGGAGAAAAGGATATTTGCATAGTTCATAAATATTCCAGTGTAGGGAGGAGAACGACGTTACAATAATGAGCCGAAAAACACACCTTCGGTTCATTATTATTATTATTATTATTATTATTATTATTATTATTATTATTATTATCATTATTATTATTATTTCAAGTTCTGTTACAAACCATTTCATTATATGAGCCGAAACCTGGACAGTAAGTAGAAAACAAGCCAACAAGCTGATAACAGTAGAAATGGATTTTTGGAGGCGATCGACAAGAATTTCAAGAAGGGACAAGGTCAGAAACAGCACAATAAGGGAAATTATGCAAGTTGAAAGAAACATATTAGGAGAAATAGAAGAAAAATGTTTCAAATTGTATAGACACCTCTTAAGAATGGAAGAAGAGAGAATACCAAAGAAGATAATTGGAAAGCTAATGGAAGAAGTGAGAGAGGCAGACCTAAAGAACGATGGATGGATGGATGGATGGATCGAGTGAAGAGATGGATGGATGGATGGATGGATGGATGGATGGATGGATGGATGGATGGATGGATGGAGTGAAGAGAAGTATGGAAGCTAGAGATTTGAGGGAAGAAGATGCTTTAGACAGGAACCTCTGGCGACAAATCACTTTGGGTTGAAGGCGAAACACTGTATTGTGGAATATTGCTAAATAAAAAAAATAGTATTACAATGCTACACAAATGAAGGAAACAATAATAGACCTAACCTCGAAACCCGCCATTACGGGAAAGTTTTGGCGAACCCCCAGGGAGTTCGCGAACCACAGATTGGGAAACGATGGATTACTTAACAATTTGCGAGTGCAGGGATAAACTAATATATCTATGCTACAGAATTTAATATCCAAACGTGAGCAACTTCTTAACAAAAAGTATAACTTTGTGAGAGTCTTCTGGATTGAATGTGCTGTCAGGAATATAGTAATGAATATTCATCTAGTCTGACAAAAATTGGAGATCAGAAAATACAACTTTGTGATAGTTTGTCTCGAACAGTTTATTATTAAATGTGCCTAGTATCTTACTTTCTTCATACTACATGAATCATCATTGAATTCCTGAATTCATGATTTTCAATACAGAATTCTAATACTCTGTCACAAAGTTTCACTACTTTGTCACAAGTTTTTCTGGTAACGATATTAGAATACGATATAAATCAAATACTTATTTTACCAATCATTAAGAAACATTACTCACCAGAAATTTAACTCAAACTCCATGAATAATAAAAACATTATGCTACGTTTATGACTAGAGTAAGAAATTCTACGAAGACAAAATATGAAAAATGCGAAAATTATGACAATTTGTTGAAACTATCATTTTTTAAAAATTAATGTAAGTATTTACATATACGGGATCTAACTAACTACCTCACTGGCTCTATCCCGTTCATGGCCGCGCGAACGTAAGTTCTCCATACATCCCTATCCTGAGCTAATGTTTTCCAATCATTCCCTGTATAATCCACTTCCCTCAAATCATGGATAATATTCTCCCACCTCGTTTTTGGTCTACTAACTGGGCGTTTTCCCTCTGGTTTTCCTACAAGAAACTTCCAATGCACCTCTTTCATCCCCCTTACGTGCCACATGTCCTGCCATCGCAGTCTACGAGACTTAATTGTTCTTCTTAAATCTGGCTTCCTGTACATATCATGTAGCTCACTATTATGTAGTTTTCTCCATTCATCTGGGTCTATTATTATAATTTATACCAGCACATAATTGAGATCAGCAGACCTCATTTGTGGCTCAATAAATCAAGATGTTCACGGTATTTCGAGTTTAACAGCATTCCACGAAACATAGCATTGACAAAATTTTGACTAGGTAGAGTTCGGCATGATTGCTAATTACATTATATAAATATATTTAACTCCAGTAAATGTACATGTAACAAATCATTAAAATGGTAACTTATGATCAGAATATACGATTAGAAGTTTATCTGCATTTTATGATAGTAGCCTGTAACATCTATCAGAATTGTTTTGAATGACGGAAGTGTAGTGTCAATATTACATAGAACATATTGCCTACTTGTATGATGCTACATTTGGTATATTGATATCAATGGGAGTAATGATTGTTTTACCTTCGAGTGCTATGCCACTTTCACAAAGTGTGAACTTTTATTGACTATTTAACTCGTGCCCCAAATGGGAGTCAATGACCAATTACGTTTCAATGAATTTTGTTTTACAACCAATCACAGTTGTGTTTAACCTCGAAATTTATCGATTTTGATTACCAAAATAGAGAAAGCTCCTCCTTTCAATATTCTGAACAAGTCAGAGCATTATTTTGCAGTGACTTATTCTCTAACAAATACGCTGACTATATCAATAATGAACAGTTTCCTTCAACCTACACATTTGATAATTGTGTGTTCAATAATTGTGTTTTTAAATACTGATTTTACTGAGTTGTTTCCGAAAAAAATAATTAATAATTTATGTTGGTTATAATATACAGTTTGATGTGTTTCATTTTTTCTCCACCAGGGTGCATTCTTACAATATTGCGATCTATTTGGCAATAAATAATATGATCGAGTTGTAGTGATTAACAAATGAAACATAACCAAACATTTCTCATTTGTTTTCAAACATCGCCGTTTATATTAAATATATAAATATTTTTAAATGCCGGTACCTATATTTAAATTATTATTTGTGAGTAAACAGCTTAATTTTATTCGTTAGATAGTCCTAACAAATGCCACTCTTGATTTCCAAATCTTTTAGATAAATTGGAAATCACTCGTGGCATTACTTATGAAAAAATACCAGTATTTGAAATGCTGAAAGACAACTAACTGGCACTATCGAACCTATAGGTTCGTGTTCGCGCTTACATAAAAGCTCTTCATACATACCTATCCTAATTTAAGTTTTTCCAATGATTGTATAATCCACTTCCCTCAATTCGTAGTTAACGTTATTCTTCCACCTTATTCTTAGTCAACCTACTGGGCGTTTTACCTCTGGTTTACCTACAAGGAGCTTCCATCCCATAAAAGACAAAGGAATATAATAAAAAATGTTCATAAAAATATAACAATTTACAAAAAAAAATCCAAAAATATTATGAAGTATGATTTTTTAATCCCATTTAATTATAAATACTATAAAATATAATAAATATTTGTCTCAATGCTGACTGATACTTTTAAAACATTAAATTGCATATAATCCTTCGCTCTATTTATGACATTCTGTCTACTGCAGTGATAGAATCGATCCCACATCTCGTAGCTGGCCTCGCTGCATATGAACGTATCCTCAAGATCTGCACGTTGTACATACAAATAAAGTCAAATTTACAGGTAGACTACCATACATAGAGTACAAATAGAGGAAGTTCGGTTTGAGTGGACCCTGTTAATATCTTTTTTAATTGGTGCTGAACTCGAACAGAAAATATTTTAACTTAGACGTGTTCAAAGACCAGTTTCTTTTATTCTTTGTACGAAGATGGGGTTATTTGTGATATTTATGAAAATACCATTTTAAAAGCTTTTCAAGCTAAGAATTAATTATTAATTTTTGCTATTGGATATTACAAATACTGAAAAATCTCTTAAATATGTCATATTGCATATAGTCCGAGATCCGGCTGCAAGATTACTTCGTTCATCGAGTGTATGAACTAAATCAATTTTTTTCATAAAATTGTGAATTACTGAATACATTTTTGACGAGTTGCCTATTAAAATTCGGCCGCCAGTATGTTTAATTAAAATATAATTTATTTATTTATTTATTTATTTATTCGAAATAATTTTATTCGCTTGTTATTAAAATAAATTATATCCAGTTCGCAGAAATCGATGTATAGAGCTTGAAAAGTTTTGGTTCCCATTGCACACTTGGCCGTAAACCTCCTCGCGGCTACAGCAGGCTGTGACACCAATCAGTAATAAAATGGCGGTAAGTACGTATGTATTGTTTTGCATTGTTTCGAATAAAGTTCAGTTCATTTAAAATGCTGTAATTTGTTTCGTATGATGTATATTAATACTACCTTTTGGCTATATTTTTGTATATACATTGTACGTAGTATACATAAAGGGCAGTGTTTTTACTTCCCGCTGCGAGGGAACAATGTAAAACAATAAACACGTACTTATCGCCATTTTATTACTGATTGGTGTCACAGCCTGTTGTAGCCGCGAGGAGATTTAAAGCCAAGTGTGCAATGGCAACCAAAACTTTTCAAGCTCTATACATCGACTTCTACGAAGTAGATTATAATTTATTTTAATAACAAGTGAATCAAATTATTTCGAATAAATAAATTAATTATATTTTAATTGAACATATTGGCGGCCGAATTTAAAAGGCAACTCGGCAAAAATGTATTCAGTAATTCACAATTTTATGAAAAAAAATATTTTATTCATACACTCGATGAACCTAGTAATCTTGTAGCCGGATCTTGGACTAATAGATGCTGTTTTAATATAGTGACGGGTTTGGTTTGATATTTTGTGACATGGCGACTGTATAAAACAATTAGACATAAAGGGATTCGGTTAATGTGGACCCTCCACGAGGCTGTTCACGAATACATATATTTCATCAATGAGGGTGCTATCTGTAAAAACCATGCGCTTGATTAATTTTATTTAATATCCTTGTAATTTTACTAAACCCAAAAACCGTCGCTGTCTGCAGATGAATGACGTGTAAATGTTATAAATAACCAACAATTTTTCAAAACGTTAAATATCAACGCTTTTTAATACGATCGGCCATAAATACTTTCAGATTTTGTTTGTGACTGCCTGTATAAAATTAATAGAGTAAATAAACTTAAAAATAGACTAAAAGCTTGGGTGGACTCTGGGGTACACTTTACCCGAATATGGAGGTTAAAGTGTACCTTTCTTGTAATTTAAAAAAAAAGTTTATGAATTATGAAGACGTTTCTATATTTGAATAAAATAGCAATGCTATTTCATAGTTGTAACACTAATGATAATCACTGTAATTAAACAAAATTAAAATCCCTTTATTAAAAGAAGAAAAACAACAAATTCCAAATAGGGGTCCACATTACCCAAAGTTCCTCTACTACTCAGACAGGGCATAATATCAAACAAACATAATATCAGGAATCGATAGAACAACTCAGACAGGGCATAATATCAAACAAACATAATATCAGGGATCGATAGAACAACTCAGACAGGGCATAATATCAAACAAACATATCAGGGATCGATAGAACAACTCAGACAGGGCATAATATCAAACAAACATAATATCAGGGATCGATAGAACAACTCAGACAGGGCATAATATCAAACAAACATAATATCAGGGATCGATAGAACAACTCAGACAGGGCATAATATCAAACAAACATAATATCAGGGATCGATAGAACAACTCAGACAGGGCATAATATCAAACAAACATAATATCAGGGATCGATAGAACAACTCAGACAGGACATAATATCAAACAAACATAATATCAGGGATCGATAGAACAACTCAGACAGGGCATAATATCAAACAAACATAATATCAGGGATCGATAGAACAACTCAGACAGGGCATAATATCAAACAAACATTAATATCAGGGATCGATAGAACAACTCAGACATGGCATAATATCAAACAAACATAATATCAGGGATCGATAGAACAACTCAGATAGGGCATAATATCAAACAAACATAATATCAGCGATCGATAGAACAACTCAGACAGGGCATAATATCAAACAAACATAATATCAGGATCGATAGAACAACTCAGACAGGGCATAATATCAAACAAACATAATATCAGGGATCGATAGAACAACTCAGACAGGGCATAATATCAAACAAACATAATATCAGGGATCGATAGAACAACTCAGACAGTGCATAATATCAAACAAACATAATATCAGGGATCGATAGAACAACTCAAACAGGGCATAATATCAAACAAACATAATATCAGGGATCGATAGAACAACTCAGACAGGGCATAATATCAAACAAACATAATATCAGGGATCGATAGAACAACTCAGACAGGGCATAATATCAAACAAACATAATATCAGGGATCGATAGAACAACTCAGACAGGGCATAATATCAAACAAACATAATATCAGGGATCGATAGAAGAAACTCAGACAGGGCATAATATCAAACAAACATAATATCAGGGATCGATAGAACAACTCAGACAGGGCCATAATATCAAACAAACATAATATCAGGGATCGATTAGAACAACTCAGACAGGGCATAATATCAAACAAACATAAATATCAGGGATCGTATAGAACAACTCAGACAGGGCATAATATCAAACAAACATAATATCAGGGATCGATAGAAACAACTCAGACAGGGCATAATATCCAACAAACATAATATCAGGGATCGATAGATACAACTCAGACAGGGCATAATATCAAACAAACATAATATCAGCGATCGATAGTAACAACTCAGACAGGGCATAATATCAAACAAACATAATATCAGGGATCGATTAGAACAACTCAGACAGGGCATAATATCAAACAAACATAATATCAGGGATCGATAGAACAACTCAGACAGGGCATAATATCCAACCAAACATATAATCAGGGATCGATAGAACAACTCAGACAGGGCATAATATCAAACAAACATAATATCAGGGATCGATAGAACAACTCAAACAGGGCATAATATCAAACAAACATAATATCAGGGATCGATAGAACAACTCAGACAGGGCATAATATCAAACAAACATAATATCAGGGGGATCGATATAGAACAACTCAGACAGGTCATAATATCAAACAAACAAATATCAGGGATCGATAGAACAACTCAGACAGGGCATAATATCAAACAAACATAATATCAGGGATCGATAGAACAAACTCAGACAGGGCATAATATCAAAACAACATAATATCAGGGATCGATAGAACAACTCAGACAGGGCATAATATCAAACAAACATATCAGGGATCGATAGAACAACTCAGACGGGCATAATATCAAACAAACATAATATCAGGATCGATAGAACAACTCAGACAGGGCATAATATCAACAACATAATATCAGGGATCGATAGAACAACTCAGACAGGGCATAATATCAAAACAACATAATATCAGGGATGATAGCACATAATATCAGGATCGATAGAACAACTCAAGACATGGCATAATATCAAACAAACATAATATCAGGGATCGATAGAACAACTCAGACAGGGCATATATATCAAACAAACATAATATCAGGGATCGATAGAACAACTCAGACAGGGCATAATATCAAACAAACATAATATCAGGGATCGATAGAACAACTCAAACAGGGCATAATATCAAACAAACATAATATCAGGGATCGATTAGAAACAACTCAGACAGGGCATAATATCAAACAAACATAATATCAGGGATCGATAGAACAACTCAGACAGGGCATAATATCAAACAAACATAATATCAGGGATCGATAGAACAACTCAGACAGGGCATAATATCAAACAAACATAATATCAGGATCGATAGAAGAAACTCAGACAGGGCATAATATCAAACAAACATAATATCAGGGATCGATAGAACAACTCAGACAGGGCATAATATCAAACAAACATAATATCAGGATCGATAGAACAACTCAGACGGGCATAATATCAAACAAACATAATATCAGGGATCGATAGAACAACTCAGACAGGCATAATATCAACAAACAATAATATCAGGGATCGATAGAACAACTCAGACAGGGCATAATATCAAACAAACATAATATCAGGGATCGATAGAACAACTCAGACAGGGCATAATATCAAACAAAACATAATATCAGCGATCGATAGAACAACTCAGACAGGGCATAATATCAAACAAACATAATATCAGGGATCGATAGAACAACTCAGACAGGGCATAATATCAAACAAACATAATATCAGGGATCGATAGAAACAACTCAGACAGGGCATAATATCAAACAAACATAATATCAGGGATCGATAGAACAACTCAGACAGGGCATAATATCAAACAAACATAATATCAGGGATCGATAGAACAACTCAACACAGGGCATAATATCAAACAAACATAATATCAGGGATCGATAGAAGAAACTCAGACAGGGCATAATATCAAACAAACATAATATCAGGGATCGATAGAACAACTCAGACAGGGCATAATATCAAACAAACATAATATCAGGGATCGATAGAACAACTCAGACAGGGCATAATATCAAACAAACATAATATCAGGGATCGATAGAAGAAACTCAGACAGGGCATAATATCAAACAAACATAATATCAGGGATCGATAGAACAACTCAGACAGGGCATAATATCAAACAAACATATCAGGGATCGATAGAACAACTCAGACAGGGCATAATATCAAACAAACATAATATCAGGGATCGATAGAACAACTCAGACAGGGCATAATATCAAACAAACATAATATCAGGGATCGATAGAACAACTCAGACAGGGCATAATATCAAACAAACATAATATCAGGGATCGATAGAACAACTCAGACAGGGCATAATATCAAACAAACATAATATCAGGGATCGATAGAACAACTCAGACAGGGCATAATATCAAACAAACATAATATCAGGGATCGATAGAACAACTCAGACAGGGCATAATATCAAACAAACATAATATCAGGGATCGATAGAACAACTCAGACAGGGCATAATATCAAACAAACATAATATCAGGGATCGATAGAACAACTCAGACAGGGCATAATATCAAACAAACATAATATCAGGGATCGATAGAACAACTCAGACAGGGCATAATATCAAACAAACATAATATCAGGGATCGATAGAACAACTCAGACAGGGCATAATATCAAACAAACATAATATCAGGGATCGATAGAACAACTCAGACAGGGCATAATATCAAACAAACATAATATCAGGGATCGATAGAACAACTCAGACAGGGCATAATATCAAACAAAACATAATATCAGGGATCGATAGAACAACTCAGACAGGGCATAATATCAAACAAACATAATATCAGGGATCGATAGAACAACTCAGACAGGGCATAATATCAAACAAGCATAATATCAGGGATCGATAGAACAACTCAGACAGGGCATAATATCAAACAAACATAATATCAGGGATCGATAGAACAACTCAGACAGGGCATAATATCAAACAAACATAATATCAGGGATCGATAGAACAACTCAGACAGGGCATAATATCAAACAAACATAATATCAGGGATCGATAGAACAACTCAGACAGGGCATAATATCAAACAAACATAATATCAGGGATCGATAGAACAACTCAGACAGGGCATAATATCAAACAAACATAATATCAGGGATCGATAGAACAACTCAGACAGGGCATAATATCAAACAAACATAATATCAGGGATCGATAGAACAACTCAGACAGGGCACAATATCAAACAAACATAATATCAGGGATCGATAGAACAACTCAGACAGGGCATAATATCAAACAAACATAATATCAGGGATCGATAGAACAATAACTATGACAGTCACAGAGGAAAAACTTGTATCAGTGATAGAGTAATATATCCAAGTTCACATTAGCTCACGCGGCTGCACCGACTGGGATCTCAGGTTCGAATTCTGGCGGTTCCGGGGGGGGGGGGAGATTGGTGATAGGCCACACAGAAATGTTTTGTATTTTTTTTTCGGGGTTCTCCTTTTTCCCCAAGTTTGATTCCACCAAAACTTTTCACTCTTCTTCTCTTCCCATCATATAATTTTATCTCCATTTATTCAATTCATATAGTATTTCACTTAATCTCATGTTAGAAAAAAGTTGTATAGCAAATCACAGATGTTTTAAATAATGCAATCAATGATCCCTTTCATAATTCAACATTTCACACTTCATAAAGTACAATATTAGTTGCGTTTGAATAATACGCTTGAATTCAGACTACGATACATAAGCACACAGCATACTGTTACGAATCTAAAGAACCATAGATGTACAAGTTTAAATGCCTCGAAATAAAACTGAAATACTTGTAAATATGTAATCATTATTCACGTACCTATAAAAATGCAAGTATTTTATGAAAATTTGAATCTACGAGTAATTTCTGGAAAATAAAGTAGGTCGATGCAGTAGCACATGGAAAAGATAAATATTTGAAAATTCACAAAAAAATAAAAACATGTAAGTTAAATGAACTTTATGTTCCAGTTGGAGAACTTCCAGGAAATAATAAATAATTTACTTTCGCGATTGTTGATCGATCCTTTAATACCCTCCGTATACTTTAGCTATTCAGATGTTTTGTTTAATTTTCCGCTCTTACAAAATGCAAATGCGTCTAATGTTATGTATTGTATTCTTCCTAATATCTATGATGATATTTAAAAAAAGCGTTACTATGATATACACATTATCAGAACAATAACCGTTTAATACAGCGATGTAAAACACAAGCTCAGTGAGACGGTGCGCACCGATATGCACCAGGAGCGCTACCTAGTGACTTGGTTAAGTTTCACCCGTCAAACGCAATGATGAGCATGGCTACGTTCAGCGTGGAGACCTTGCGAGAATCAAGCCTTCGTATTTTTTGGCACAGAATATCTCTCCCAATTTTGAAACGGTTAAATTAACTAATTCGATGAAAAAAAAACACAAAAACATAAAAATAGCCTTAAAACTAATAAATGCAACAACATCGTATCAAAAAAATTGAAGTAACAAATATATACGAAAACAAAGGTGTTTATAAAGTAAAGTACAAAATTGCAATAAGTTTTACATCGGTAGAACAAGAAATTTTAACATAAGATATACTGAACATAAAAAATAGTATTATTATTATTATTATTATTATTATTATTATTATTATTATTATTATTATTATTATTATTATTATTATTATTATTATTGAATCTCCAAACATTTTAAAACCCTATTTCGCCACAAAGGCATGTTAGAGTTGTAGATTATTATAACAATATTATACTATACATTGTAAAACAGAAATATTATCTTATGGTTTTGAATGAGTGTTATGAATTACATAAATCGTCTATAAGTGTCTTAGAAAATACTACATATTGTTATGAATGTGTGTTATTAATTTCATAAAATGTTTATAATAATTTTGGTTCTTAAAAATCACACTGAGGTAGAAGCCTCGTCATCATTTAAAAGTAAGTTTAACCAGAATCGTTGTCTTTTGAATATAGGACAATCAAATAAAATATGTTTTACAGATTGTATTGATTTTTGACATTTACAAATATGATCACTGTCTGGGTTAATATTAAATCTCTTAAATAACTTCCAAATTGTCCATGGCCAGTCATAAATTGTGTTAAAATGAAATTTTGAATTAAATGGTTTATATTAAGCCTGTCCACCGCTGTGGTCTCGAGGTAGCGTGCTGCCTTGTCATGCAGCGGGCCCGGGTTCGATCCCCGGTCGGGGCAGTTTTTCTGGGTGAGGTTTTTATCGGGGTTTTTCCTCACTTGTAAGACAAATGTCAGGAAAACTTTAAGGCCCAAACGGTCCACGAAATCATATGGCCATCATCATCACCATGACCCTTATCATTATCATCATCCTTCACCGGTGTGGAAAGCAACGGGAAGCTACCACACCTATAATTCCCTAGCAAAGCTGCAAGCATAGCATGAAAATGCTATGATTGCAGTGAAGGACCTGCCTTCGGGCAGAATTACTATGGACGGATATTAAGCCTATGGTGTACTGTAGGAAAGAAAAGATCTTTAGTCAAAGCACTATTTGCACTCATTATGAATGTTCATTCCAATCAGTGATGATACAGTCCAACAGTTTCTTTTTAACATAGGATATTGGACACTTTGAAAATCTAAGAATATGCTGCAGATTTAGCTAGTTGATCAGCACGTTCATTTCCTACAGTTTCCTGGTGCCCTCGTATCCAAGACAAGTACAGGAGTTTTGTGTAATTTTTTATGTTATATTTTTATGTTAACATAACATAAACAAATATTAATAACGAAGAAAAATCAAGTTTTGCCAAACATACTAGAACGGGTCATCAGTTCGACAAAATCGATAATACTATGTCAAAATTACACAGAAAGAATAACAACAGCAAGATTAGCATCCTAGAAGACATAGACATTTTAAAAGAAGCTGAGAATAAAGACTTGCTCAACAAGAACACGCCCGCAGACCGGAACAACTTATACAACAACATTAGTATTGTAGCCTCACTATTATGGTTGTCCAGCGGCTCGCTTTGTTTCCCCGCAGGTGTTATATATAATTAAATACAAAGATGCCGACTACCGCCACTATAATAATTCCGCATGTTAATCATTGTCAAGCATTGTAGCGCCACCCGCTTTTATATAAGCGGACACCATCGTAGCGAGGCGATAATACCAGTTGAAATGCAGAAGATAAAACATTGTTTTGAAAGGCCATCATATTTTTAACTACTTGACGAAGTTTTCAAACATAACTTTATTTTAGATGAGGACGACTGGTTTAGCAGGTATTAATTTTATATTTTTAATATAAAATTAGTAAATGGGAACAATAGACGAATAAATATTATTGCATTTAGGCGATCTTTTAAAATTGGTATGATATTAGATCCCACAATCCGTTTTGAGACTCATAGTAGCCAACCTGAGGAAGTTGACTATGAAAAGATTGTCCATGTATGAGCCAACAGTTGACTATTACAAAGAAAAAATGCCCATAGATAGTATAATTGTCACAGGATTGATGATTGGGGCAAGAGGTACTATACCAGGATTCTTAGCTAAATTTTGGAATTTCTTAGATTTGGACAGAGTGAATTTTTTTAAAATTGCCATCGCTGCCATTAGAGGGTCAATTTCAATTTTAATAAACCCTGTTTACAAAATGTCTACTTTATAGAATATACTTCAATTACAATTTGAATTTTTTAAATTCATTTTATCAATTTCGAAAATTAATTGTCTGTATCACTTTGTCCTTGTGGCAATCCTCTAGTGAGGAAAGTTGTATATAAAAAAATATAATAAAATAAAAAGTGTCAAGTAAGAATCCCCGGGAAGTAGCAGCCTGAAAAGAGGTAATTTAATTTCCTACAGAAGGAACATTAAATATACGCACTATTTTTTTTTCCTATAACAAGAAATATTAAATCATGTTTGTTAAAATGGTGTAGAAACATATGAACATTTTAAACGTATTCTTATCTATTGTTTTGTTTGTACGTAGAGACCTGTTGTTTCTTAATGTTTTTTTTAGGCAAATATTAAATATTGCAGATTAAAATCTTTTGAGGTATTATTTAATACTGTAAACCAGTTAATACTCATTCATTAATTGATACTTTACTCCTGTTTGTGCGTTATTTTATATTTCGATTACTCCTGTTATAGGCGTTCATGACAATGGTAAGTCTTTCGTACATGTCCCACCGGAGAAGTATGGGGTAGAATGCATGCTCCAGAGTTAGTACCGCGCTCCGCACGGAACTTGGAACTCTGAACTATGACATGCCTGGTTTAATAGCTAAACCTACCATCTAGGCTCACTTCTTAAATTTGTGATGCACATAGCACAGAACTTTACTTACTATCTAGACCTCCATTCTTTTTTTCGCACATAGGCTTACATCTAATTTTTAATAGGAAAAATAGTACAAAAGAGAAAATAAATCAGATTAATTGTTTAATAAGTTTGCCTAAAATGTCCATCAAACTGTAATTACCTTATATAATTCTCAGTCTAACTTCGGTTCCAATTGAAAATTGTATACAATTAATTGTAATAGTTGTTATTTTTTATTTAACAACATTCTTTAACACCTTAGGTCATCAGTAAAGTATGGATTTCTATGTAATTACTATATTTTTCCTCGGTATACAGTTAGTAACATTCTTGTTCAGACAGCTTAGATTTTGTGATATAAAGTAAATGTTCTATCCTACAAAATGTGATTTATTTCTGATTATCATTTCAGAATATCATAACAGCCCAACTCACCTATACTTAATAAAATAAATTACCTTTTGCAACTATTTCTATTCCAAATATAATTAAAACTAAAACCAAGAAATTAAGCATTCACTTGTTTGCAACATTTCTGTTCATACACTTAAAACACAAAACACAAAACAACTTAATACTTAGTAGAGTACTCCTTAGTTTTATTCACTGCTTGGCGTCGTCGTTGCATTGAATTAACCATTTTTTATTGTCTCAGGTGTGATTTTATCCCATTCTTCTCCAATGAAACGTTTTACCTCTTCTTTTGAAGTTCCTTTCCTTTTACGGACATTTTTATTCAACTCGGTCCAAAGATTCTCTATTGGATTTAGATCAGCTAACAGTGGAGATGTCCTCAGCTGCTTGGGAACGTTCCAGATCAACCAAAGCCTGTTAATGTCTGCAGAATGTTTACTGTCATTGTCTTGTTGGAATATGTAATTCTGTCCCCGTCCCATTTTTATGGCGCTTTGTTTTACATTTCCCTTCAATATCGTGTTGTAATACCACTTATCCATTATTCCGTCAATGAAGTGCAGGTTTCAACCCCGCTTGAAGACATACAGGCTCAGATCATAACAACCTCCTCCGTGTTTCACAGTCGGAAGATTATTCACCTTATCATCAGCAGTGTTGGGTTTCCTCCAAACCCTTATCATACCATCTGATCCAAAGAGATTTATTTTGATTTCTTCGGACCAAATTACATGATCCCAAAACTCCTGTGATTTATTTACATGCTCTTTTGCAAAGAGTAATCTTACAACACATTTGGTCTCTTATATATGGCCTTTTTCGCGGTCTGCGGTCATTATAATTATGCAACCACAGCACATGACAAACAGTCTGACAGCTTTCCGGACACATTTTCCACCATGGGCCTAAGTTCCGGGACACTAATCCCAGAATGTGCTCTAGCATGTCCCAGTATAAAACGTTAGTTTATTGTTTTTTCTCTACGTTTACGGTGACTATTTAACTCAATCACATTTCAATGATTTTTATTTACAACCAATCACAGTCGTGTTTCGCCTAGAATTTACCAACTAAAGTTTATCATAATAAAGAAAGCACCTCCTTTTTAACATTCTGAATAGGTCATAGCATTATTTTGCAGTGACTGGCTCTCTAACTTCGTTCTCTATGCACTAGAGTGCATTCTTAAAATATTGCGTTCCATTGGCAATAAATAATATGATCTGGTTGCAGTGATGAACAAAAGAAGCAAATGAAGCGTACCAATTGTTTCTCATTTGTCTTTAAAACTTCGCCGATTACATTAGATATATAAATATTTTAAAATAACTATATTTAAATAATTATTTGTGAGTAAAGAGCTTAATTTTATTCGTTAAATAGTCGTAACAAATGCCACTCTTCATTTCCAAATTCTCTAGATAAATTCACGACTCACGAAGTGACATTACTTATGACTATTTAACTCATGCCACAAATGCTAGTCAATGACCAATCACGTTTCAATGAAGTTTGTTTTACAACCAATGACAGTCGTGTTTTACCTCGCTCTTTATCTATTTCTCTTTATCAGCTCCTGCTTTTGTGATAAAGAAAGCTCCTCCTTTTTAACGTTCTGAACAGGTCAAAGCATTATTTTTCTCCAACAAATACATTGAATGTAGCAAATAATGATTTTACTTAGTTGTTTACTAAAAAAATAAATGAATAACCCCTAATGTTGATTATGATATATAGTTTGATATGTTTCATTATTTCTCCACTTGGGTGCACTCTTACAATATTGCGATCTTATTTGGCAATAAATAATATGATCAAGCAGCAGTGAATGAACATAACCTCACATTTCTGATTTGTTTTCAAACATCGCCGTTTACATTAAATATATAAATATTTTAAAATAACTATAGTTAAACAATGATTTGTGAGTAAACGGCTTAATTTTATTCGTTACATAGTCCTAACAAATGTCACTCTTGATTTCCAAATTCTCTAGATAAATTCACTCCACATTTCCACTTCGTGAGTCGTGGATTTATCGATAATTTGGAAATCACTCGTGGCATTACTTATGAAAATGTTCTATCGTACCTTCATACTTGAACTTGTTAACTACGTAATGTATAGTTGCACGTGATTTGCCCACTATATTGTTTATTTCCCTCAGTGATTTACCTCTTACAGTAAGGTTGACAATATTTCTCCTTAAGTATGAACTTAACTGCATTCTCTTCTCCATTGTGTACACAAATGAAGCAAGTATGTTAATGCTATAAAACAACCCTCTCTACTCGTTCACTTGAGTAGGTATCGCAACACTAGTTTACAAACACATGAAGGATAGAGACAGCATTCTTTTGAGTGCATGAACAAGACTGTTGCATTTCAGTTTCATCCATATTGCTATGTTAAAGTAATGATTGGGTTTTAAAATTAATTTAAACGTGCTACAATATAAAATTGTCATATATTTCCATAACACAGCTAATACTATTACGCGGTCTTGTATCAATTTTAAAATTAAATAGGCCTAAAATTAACAAAAATATAACCTGTATGAACAAGATTGTTACTAACTGTATATATCAATCTAAAAACTTAAAATATTGAAGAATTAAGCTTATGGGACCAGTATATTTCATTTAATGAATAAAACTATTGAAGTCTTACATCATCATCATCATCATCATCATAGTACATTCACGAATTAAGGCCATTTGTTTACCTGTTTCGGCCTCAAGAGAAACACCATCCAAAAGTATTTTGAGTGGACGTACTGGTCTTCTTCTTCCTGCAGGTTGATATCTTAACATTTGTTTGGGTATTCTGTGATCTTCCATTCGATGAACATGTTGCATTCACCTTGACTTATAATCAGAAATTTTGTTTTCTAAAGGTTCCATGTGTAATTTTTCTAAGATGTCTTCATTTTTTTGTGATCTAGTAGTGTGTATCCTGCAGTCCTCCGAAGGTATCTCATTTCTGCATATATAAGTCTCTGTATATCCTTCTGTTTCAACGACCATACTTCGCTACCATAGAATAGAGTTGGAAGAGCCAGTGTTTTATACACTTTTAGTCTTGAATGCTTTTGGATTAACTGCGGCTTGAAGATAGAATTTATTAAAATTCTTTAAAATTTAGATATTTTTGCATTTACATCCTTTTCTTCTTCATATGTGACATTGCATCCTAGATACGTAAAATTATTCACCTGCTCCAAAATTGTATTGTCCAGTACAATTTTACTTCTGACAGGATCTACACCTTGAAATGCCATAATTTTTGTTTTTTCCGTAGATATCTACAATCCAAGTCTTACATTTATTTTCATAAATATTTATTTTATTTAATGTTGGTAACACCTGTTTCAATAAACTTCTCTTCATAAGACCAATATCAAATACAAATAAAGTTTTTATTTATATGTATAGTCACCTATGTAAACAAATGTTTTAATACACTGTATCGTCATCAGACCAATATCATAAATATAAATAAATGTTGTATATGTATAGTCAACTATGTAAACAAATGTTTACATACTATGCTCCTATATTAAATGATTATTGGATGCATTGGGTGATAAAGATTGCAATTTAAAATATACTTTTAATTTTAGATTATATCTTGCCTTTCAGGGTTGCAAGGGATAGTGACGTGCATTTCATCACCTCTCCTATCCTCAACCTGCTCGTGGTGCAACCTGCTATTACAAATGAGGCTCTGAGGGCCGAGTACTGGCGATATAACCACATCACCTTAATGTAGAGGAAATGCTACATTAGTGGGAACCCCACAATAATACCCCTCTGGGCCAGCAACCCATTGGGCGAAAAAATGTACATTTACTTTCAAGTCTCAAACCAAGCCTCGGATGAATCAGACAGATGAACCTGTTGACGACCTTTGCGAGATTAAGGATACGACATGGAAGAAAGAAAATATATTAAAATTTGCAACCTGGAATGTACAGAGAATTTCCCATAAAGATGACCAATTAGATGACATTCTGGCAAAGAAGGGATTTGCATGTGCGGTAATTTCTAAAACAAAAAAGAAATTAAAAGGTTCGAATGAACAAAAAATTGTTTACAGTTTTATAGCGTAGTAAATCACAATACAAGAGCAAGAGCTGGAGTAATGTTAATGATACATAATAAATTTAGATCATCAATAGATAATTACACATTTCATAATGAAATAATCATACACGGCGTATTACTTGCACGGACTATATAACTCATGCCCCAAATGGGAGTCAATGACCAATCACGTTTCGATGATTTCTGTTTAAAACCAATCAGAGTCGTGTTTCACGAAACATTTATCAGTGTTAAATTTACCATATTAAAGAAAGCTCCTCCTTTTTAATATTTTGAACAGGTCTGACCATTATTTTGCAGTGGCTGAGCCTGTAAGAAATTCGGCTACCAGATTGTATATATAGTGCATAGATGTGAACACATAGCGCTTGCAGGAGTTAATATAAAAACATTTGTAGCATTTTATTATACCACCAAAAAAAAGAAACCACTGTTTGCACTTTCTTAAATGTATTTTTTCCCTGGTAATAATCCAGAAAAATATAATTGTCATATTTACATCATACGACATCAGAAATGAATTAATATACAGTTTGATGTGTTTCATTTTTTCTCCACTAGAGAGCATTCTTACAATATTGCGTTCCTTTGGCAATAAATAGTATGATCTGGTTGCAGTGATAAACAAAAGAAGCAGATGAAGGGTACCTATCGTTTCTCATTTGTTTTCAAACATCGCCGTTTACATTATATATATATATATATATATATATATATATATATATATATATATATATATAAATATTTTAAAATAACTACAGTTAAATAATGATTTGTGAGTAAACAGCTTAATTTTATTCGTTAAATAGTCTCACTTCGTGAGTCCTGTATTTATCGATAATTTGGAAATCAAGAGTGGCATTACTTATGATAATTATAATCGGGCTACATGTTCTGACCTTCGCAGTATAAGAGACTTAACTATTCGTATTAATCTAGTTTCCCATAAAGATAAAGTAACTAACTGTTAAGAAGTTTTCTCCATTCGCCTCTCTCTTCGTACCAAAAATTGTCCTAACAACTTCAGTCTCAAATATTCAAATATTATTGCGTTTCTACCTTTACGTAAGAGACCATATTTCTCACTTATATAACTGAAGACTAAAACAGATAAAATTATTATTATCTACTAGATAATTCACATAATATACAAGAGTATAACTCTCCAAATCAGTTTTAGATCACTCCCGAATTTGGAATCCCCCCCCCCAAAAAGTTTGCTTTCAAAATTAATATTGCTTTGTGTACAAAAATATATCTGTTAAACAGAAAAATAAAATTTTGATATAATCCCACAACATAATTTAAATAATTTAGTTTGTTGATATAAAAAAACAGTATATGCCATTTTTGTTAAACGAAAATGGTAAAGGACACGAGATGGAACGAAGTCTCTCCAGAAGTAGCTTTATGCGTAACGCTACTAACAAAACGGAACGAAAAAAATGTAATTTATATGGTGTCAAGACAACTGAAGCAAACAAAAAAGAAGTTACTATTGTCTCGGTTGTCAGGCGCAGTCATGACGCAAAGGCATCCCGGTTACTCCCCATATTGTCTGCGCCCCTCCCTCATCTGAGACATATTTCATTTCTTTAATATAATTACTTTCCCACTTCATCATTTACACAAGTGCAGAGCTTAGAAATACATACAAAAGCTAAATTAATACTCCGATGAAACTTTATTGTATCCTATATTATAACCCAACTACCTAATCGGATTGGAGTAAATAAGACCAATTTTATAATAATAATGATAATAATAATAATAATAATAATAATAATAATAATAATAATAATACTTACTTACTTACTCATTGGCACTATCGAACCCGTAGGTTCACGGCCGCACGGACATAAGCTCTCCATACATCCCTATCCTGAGCCAATGCTTTCCAATCATTCCCTGTGTAATCTACTTCCCTCAAATCATAGTTAATGTTGTTCTCCCACCTCATTCTTGGTCTACCAACTGGGCGTTTTCCTTCTGGCTTTCCTACAAGAAGTTTCCATGCACGTCTTTCATTCCCCATACGCGCAACATGTCCTGCCCATCGCAGTCTACGGGACTTAACTGTTCTTATCAATAATAATAATAATAATAACAATAATGTTGTATTTATTCTGGCAGAATTAAGGACATAAGGTCTTCTCTTCGACTCAACCAGCATAAATACAAATAAATATTTTAAAATATAGATATACAGTATACTAATTGTAAAGAGTTAAAAATAGATTAAATGTTGCAATGTAAATTTCATGTGCAAACAACATTTTATACGATAATAATAATAATAATAATAATAATAATAATAATAATAATAATAATAATAATAATAATAATAATAATAATAATAATAATAATAATAGTAATAATAATAATAATAATAATAATAATAACAGTAGTATAAATATGATAAATTATACGAGAAACGTAAATTAATATATTTACCTTACACTGGGTAATGATGAAGTCAAGGTTAGAGCAAATATAAATTTAGATTTCTTTCAAAAGATGCCAATGTCCGGCAACCCCTTATTTCTTGTGGTAGGGAATTCCAGTTGCGAGAAGTGAAGATAGTATATGACATGGAGTGATGTGATGTCCTATGTTGCGGTATATTAAGTAAGATACTATGTTGTGATCGTGTGTTTAAGTTGTGGTTGGAGGTATGTAGCAGAATTCGAGGCCAGTTAAAATAAAACAAACCTTTATACATGAAAACGAATTTAATACAAACCGTTCAGGAAAAATCAATACTTGTTGAGAATAAGACGTAAAAAATTAGAGAAAATTGTTCTAAACAACTCTGAATTTACTGATAATACAAGTAAGTATTGTAGACGACAAAGTTATAGACTTTGGGAAGAAATATTATTAATATATACAGGGAGGAAAAAGAAAAAAGTGACACTTCTAAAGAGATGGTCAGACAGTGTATGTCTATCATCTGTTCGTAAAGTGGAAACATATTAGTCGTCCGAATTAAATCTACACGCGGAAAATATGCTAGAAATATGCTGTCGTAAAAGTTAAATCTACACGTGGAAATATGCTAGAAATATGCTGTCGTCCAAGTTAAATCTACACGCGGAAAATATGCTAGAAATTTGCAGTCGTCCAAGTTAAATCTACACGCGAAAAATATGTTTTCATCCAAGTTAAATCTACACGCAGAAAATATGCTAGAAATATGTTGTCCTAGTTAAATCTACACGCGGAAAATATGCTATCGTCAAAGTTAAATCTACACGCGGAAAATATGCTAGAAACATGCTGTCGTCCAAGTTAAATCTACAGGTGGAAAATATGCTAGAAATATGCTGTAGATTCTCCTCCCTCTATTACCATGTCGCTACTTCATGTCCCCTGTATTGTGTTATTTCACTGGGATAGGAGCGCTGACAAATATTGTGTCTATGAAATGATTCAATAAAATAAAATAAGTTAAAATACCTTCTTAGGCAAAATCCGTCGTCCTCAACTTTTAAAATGTGTGATATTTATGCCTGTAGGCCTTTCAGGACATCCGTCCCATCTTCAGCAGTTCTTCTTCGCTACAGCATCCAGGTTGTTGTTTGATGCTGCTGGTCCTAATGTGGCTTTGTCGTTGATCAAATTAATAATCCTACTGGGAATGAGATGTCCATCCTTTGCCTTCCTCATTACATGTTGCTATTTCCCGTTTCCTGTGTTGTGTTGTGTTGTGTTGTGTTGTGTTGTGTTGTGTTGTGTTGTGTTGTGTTAGAGAAATGGCCTTCTTCGTATGTTTCTTTAAGACACGTGTAATGGAAGTTCAGGGATTTTCAGTATTTCATATTAAATTTGAAGGCTTCAAATTGTGTAATCGTTGCACCCATTCCGAAGCTCTTTTCTTTAAGATTATTATTTTAAACGAGAATCAACATTTAATGAAATTTGCCATAATATTACAAATATAAATTATCCCTCATCTCACAAGTATTGAGTGATTTATAGATTCACGGCAAGTCAAACCATTTCGTAGAACGCAGTTTGAGATTGAGGAATGCAGGATTTCACGGCCGGTAACACTGGGCAACATAATTTTTGTCTCATGAGTACCAATAGTTGTATTTAATTCAATTTCCTATCGTGTTTTCAAATATGTATTCGGAATTTCTCCATCACCCACAGTTTCTTTTATTTCAATTTCAATTAATGGATTTAAATAATTATTTTTTAATAAACCGAGATTTCTTCCCGGAAAATCTTGGCGCAGTGAGCGATGAGCACGGGGAACATTTTCATCAGGAGATTTCAGCTATAGAAAAGAGATATCAAGGCAAATGGAATCCTAATATGCTCACCGATTATTGTTGGACCATCAAGAGGTATTCTCCACAGGCGAAATATAGCAGAAAATCGTCATTTCTTACTTTATAGGTGAGTTCGAATGTTCGAATATTGTGTAGTTACGAATGTAGAAAATATTAAAGTGTTTGCGTCTCTCGGAAACCTTGCGTGATGGAGAAAACCCGATATCATATTTGAATTCAGGAGAAAAAATACTATCAGAATCACATATTTTTCTTTCTGAGATAAAAAAAAAGTTTCTTTTTTGTTGCTCAGTGTAATCATAATGTTAAAAGATTCCGGTCTGTGTGGCCGTGGTCTATAACTGGTGTTTCTTCCAGACGTTTCTCCCTGAACTGCGGTGGGCATCTTCAGTGGCGAGTGCTTCTAGGTGGTGTTCCCTTGTCGTAGACTCGACTGTGAATCTTTTAACATTACAGTTTGAGAATCTCTTGGGATTTAATAGTTGCAACAGTCTTCCTAGGCATCTCATTCTCAACTCCGTCTTTGTCTCAGTATCCAAGAAACAATACGTGAATTGTTTCATACCTCTGGCGCAGAAACTTGTAACATTTAAAGAAATTGTGTCGATTTTTTTTTTAATTTTATTGATGAAGATTATATATAAACATTGAGAAAACTAAATATCTGTGTATAGGAGAAGAAATGGAAAATATAAATTTCAACAATGGATAAGAACTAAAACCTAGCATTGAATGCACTTATTTAGGAACAAAATTAGACCATTCAGGCGATAACACAGTGAAAATTAAAAATAGAATCGCACAAACAAAACAAGCAATAAATGCTTGAAAGTCTGTTTGGTGGAGCAAAATTATTACAAAAAAATTGAAAATTACAAATATATCAAACCATAATTCAGAGCATTTTAACATATGGTGCTGAAGTCTGGCAAATTCCTACCAGGGAAATGAAAAGAATTTTAAGTACAGAAATGGATGTTTTAAGAAGATCAGCTGGAAAATCTAGAATGGATAGAATACGAAATAAAGAAATAAGGGAAATTATGGGTGTACAAGAGGAGCCAGACATCAGAGACATTATAGAAAAGAAAAGATTGCAGTGGTATGGCCATGTCAAAAGAATGCCAGAACAAAGTTTGCCTAAAATTATTATGGAATGGATTCCAATAGAAAGGAGGAAGAGAGGAAGACCGAAGAAAACTTGGATAGAAGGAATACAAGCAGCTATGAATGACAGAGAATTGGAAGAAAATCAATGGATGGACAGAGAGGAATGGCGTTTGGTTTCCCGAAGACGCATGACAGCTGCCATGATACCGGATGATGATGATGCAGGTGATATGAAATTTATGATAAATAAACTACTGGAAGAATATAAAAAATGGGGACTGAATATAAATTTACAGAAAATAGAATATATGTGTTTGGGAAAGGATGTGGATGACCTCATACTCGAAACAGGAAAATAAAAAATGTGAATTTTTTTAAATATCTTGGGTCAATAATTACAAGTTCAGGTACCTGTGAAAGAGATATTCAGACAAAAATTACAATGGCAAAAATTGCAACTAAGATATTATATGGAATAATTTGGAACAAAAATATTGCAAAGGTAATTAAAATGAAAATTCATAAGGGCATAATACAGAATATTTTGTCATATGGAAGTGGAACTTAGTATTTGACGGAATTGCAAAAGAACAAAATCAGGACAGTTGAATTTGATTATTTCAGAAGATGCCTCCAGAAAACATGACAGGATAAAATAGGAAATAAATTCCTTTGGAGATAAATGAATGTCACCACATCTGTTGTTAAGAGGATTGAAAATCAAACAGTTAAATAGTATGGCCATGTACAAAGAATGGAAAATGAAAGATGGCAAAAAAATATATACCAACTGTCAACCCCTGGAAGAAATAAACGTGGCAAACCAAGATAGAAACGGAAATCCTACGTCAGAACTATAATGAATGATACGAATTTTGAAGGAGATTGGAATGATAGAAATAAATGGAAACTGAAGACGGCAAACCTATAAGTGGGGAAAGCCGAAGAAGAAGAAGAATTTTATTGATTTAGACTACTGCAATTATTCAATGTGTAACTTATGACAAAAGAACAATTAGATACGTCGTAATTTTAAACTTATATTACATACACACACACATATATATATATATATATATATATATATATATATATATATATATATATGTTATAACATAATGTGTTATATTTAGAAATTTATTACGTAACACCAATTGTTAAAACAACAACCGCGTTCTAAGAATGGCAAAACTTGGCACGAAGAAAGAGGAAGTTTGCCCAATATTATTGTTACTATTCCACAACTAACAGCAATTTCTAGTAAAACTCTTTGCTTCAATAAAATAGCTAGGCATATTCGGTTTCGATGTAGAATTATTTTATACTTAATATAATTGCTGTAATATAAATTGACGTGTTCTCTGTGACTATTTAACTCATGCCCCAAATGGGAGTCAATGACCAATCACATTTAAATGATTTTTGATTTACAACCAATCACAGTCGTGTTTCGCCTAAAATTTACCAACTAAAGTTTATCATAATAAAGAAAGCACCTCCTTTTTAACATTCTGAATAGTCATAGCATTATTTTGCAGTGAATGACTCTCTAAGAAATACGGCTACCAGATTGTATATATGGTGCATGAATGTCAACATGTGGCACATACGAGAGATAATATAAAAACATTTGTAACAATTGATTATAGCACACAAAAAAAAGAAACCGCTGTTTGCACTTTCTTAAACGAATTATTTTCCAAGAAATGACGCAGAAAAATATAATTGACATATTTACATCATAGGACATCAGAAATTAATTAATACCTATAACGTTGGTTATAAATTTCTCCACTAGGGTGCATTCTTACAACACTGCGATCTTTTGGCAATAAATAATAATATGATCTGGTTGCAGTGATCGAACGAAAGAAGCAAATGAAGCGTACCAATCGTTTCTCATTTGTTTTCAAACATCGCCGTTTACATTAAATATATAAATATTTTAAAATAACTATAGTTAAATAATGATTTGTGAGTAAACAGCTTAATTTTATTCGTTAAATAGTCCTAACAAATGCCACTCTTGATTTCCAGATTCTCTAGATAAATTGGAAATCACTCGTGCATTAATAGCTTGCTATATAGGGCCTATATTGACGTGTATTCTCACTTTTTTATTTTTCGACTGTTTTATCTGTATTCTTATAACTAAATATTCTTAATAAATATAATAGTCCAATGCTATGGTCTAGCGGTAATGTCGTTGCCTCAGACGCAACTGGCCCAGGTTCGATTCCCAATCGGGACAAGTTTTCTGAGTGAGGTTCCTTAGTGGCTTTTCACCACCTGTAAGCCGAATATCAGGAGATCTTATGGCCCAAATAATCCCTGACAACTTCTTTCCGTCATAATTACAGTTTTAAATATGATCTAAATAAAATTATTAGAAAGGGCAAAAGATATTAAATTAATTAAATCGATGTATCTTTTAGAATACATTGCCAATTTAAGGGTTAACAGATTTTAAGACTTTCCATTGGATTTTGAACGCGTAAACCAACTCAATTCAAAGCGAAGTTAGAGGTTATCCAACAGTTGAATTCAATTGTCTAATAATGCCACACATCATCCATCATCATCTTGATACCTGTACATGTTTTACACGTCTTAGTTAACTAGCTGTTTTTTTTATTTAATATCGACCATTAACATTTCAGGTAATTATAATTTTTATTATAAATATTCCACAATACAGTGTTTCTCCTTCAACCCAAAGTGATTTGTCGCCAGAGGTTCCTGTCTAAAGCATCTTCTTACCTCAACTCTCTAGCTTCCATACTTTTCCTCACTCCATTTATCCAACGTTCTCTAAGGTCTGCCTCTTGCACTTCTTCCATTACCTTTCTAATTGAGGATCTTCTTTGGTATTCTTCCTTTCTTCCATTCTTATGAGATGCCCATACCATTTCAAAACGTTTTTCTTCTATTTTTTCTATTTTTTTTTTCAACTTGCATAATTTGTCTTATTGTGCTGTTTCTGACCTTATGCCTTCTTGAAATTCTTGTCGATCGCCTCCAAAAATCCAGTAATTACAGATGCAATTCAAATTCCGGCGTAAAAGGCAGTCAAACTTTGCTGAAATTCATCTTTTTTCAGGCTTACGATTATTTTTCTTGCCGTAAACCTGCGAATCATGCAACCAGAAGCGAAATGATATAACCAATTATACTGTTTCACATATTAAAATGTAGCCTACGATATTGTATGTAATTATCATTGTAGTTTATATATGTGTACTGCGCTAGTTCAGAAGAATTCAAGGTTTTATGCTCTCAAATCCAGAAAAATAAAACACTATCATCAAAAATAAGTAAAAAATCAAGTAGTAAAAAAATATATAAGAACAATAAATGTCAAATTAAAATGGGGTCTCAGTTATCAGAACATTTTGAAACCAGTAAAGGATTGTTACAAGGATGCCCGATGTCACCAACATTGTTAAAAATATATATAGACATTTGTTTAGTAGAATGATCACCTAAGTGTGCAAAAATGGGACTAGAATTAACAGAAAGAATATATCTACATCGCTTAATTTTGCCGATGATCAGATAATCATAACCAAGGATGGAGAAGATGGAAATTACATGTGTAATCAGGTGTCACCAACATATCAGGAAGGGGGTTTGAAAATAAAAAAACAGAGTATTTAACAAATGGCCCAGATTAATTATAATATATTGATGGGTAAAAATAAAGAAGAGCGATAGTTTCTGTTTTTGGGATCAATTATAGAGAAAGATGGAACATCAAATAAAGAAATAGCAAAAAAGGATCAGTAATGGAAGAAAAACCATAGTAATGTTAAACTCTATATTATGGAGCAAAAACTCCATTAACAGAAAAAAAACAGCTAATTTACAAATCCATACTAGAAAGTATAATGTTATATGGATCGGAAGTTTGGACGACGACACAACAACATGCCAACAGAATAACTACAGTTGAAATGGGTTTTTGCAGAAGAGCAACCAGAAAATCTCGATTGGAAAGAATTAGAAATACAGAAATTAGAAAATGTACGAATGTAGAAAGAAGTATAATGGATTAGACTGAATACAGAAGGCTAAAATGAAATGGATACGTAAGAAGAATGCAGGATGGAAGATTACCAAAGACTATCTATGCATGGAAAATTGAAAGAATGAGCAGAAAAGGAAGACCAAAAACAACCTGGAAGAATAACATTCAGTATTCAATGAGGAAATTTGGTGCAACGGATGAAGACACAGAGGACAGAGAACGATGGAGAACTTTAATTAAGGGAAATTTATGAATGTTCGTTACAAACTGATAGTCTATAAGTCCGTAGTCATTTATGTATTTTTTAAAATCATGTTAACTATTAAGATTGGTTGGATAAAATCCTCAATGATGAGGAAAATTCTCAAAATGAATGAACGTAAAAAATGTCTCTTCTTCATAATCCTTGAAATTTGTGCTCATGAATTCTGCCACATCTCTATTACGATTACAATAAATTGAAATGGTTTCTATCTATTATTAAACACTGCCCGTGAAGTTCATCTGATTTAAGAGTCAAACTTTCCTTTTGAATCTCAAAACTATAGTTCTTATATCACTGAGTATGTTCCTGGATGGATCATGGATGTAATATGAAGACAAATACTGTACCCAGGGATCATTTGAAAATGTATACTTCAAATTTCGAACACAACTCTGAAAAAATAATGCCGGTGTGGTAATAAACAACTCACTTTACGGTATTAATACGTGCACGTATAAAGGGCAGAGGGGGTGGGTTGTATTCGAGGTTCACTGGATGATAAAGTGACGTAATATGCTCTATGCCGGTGACTGGAAGACCGTTTAAAACGACCACACGGTATATAGCAGACTATTCTAAACGAAAAATCATGTTACGAGTATTTGGTCTGTGGCCGAGAACTGTGCAATTTACACGCCAGACTGGTTTGTTATTAATAACTTGGAAGTGAATTATGAAACGAGAGTAATGTATAGTTACAAAACATATCCAATTGTTTGATGTATATTTGAAATCGGTTGCCCTATTTACTCGAATATCAATACTTCTCTTATTTTTGTGCGTTAAACCCAAAACAAAAACTCTCTTGCATAACGGACCCTTGTTTAAATATTCTAGCATTCACAGTTTTCTTACTAAAAAAGGGGGGGGGGAAATGCCACTATAGCATCAGGTGTCCTTGGAGTATCCCACCTTATTAGATATTCGGCACGAGATATCAGTCCTGCGTGACAACCGTCTTTACCTCAGAACAAGCATCTGGTATTTGCTTCCATTAGATTGCGATGGGCAGGACATGTGGCACGAATGGGTAATGAAAGAGGGGCATGAAAACTTGAGGGTGGTAGACCAAGAATAAGGTGGGAGAATAACATTAACCATGATTTGGTTGAGGGAAGTACATTATACAAGGAACAAGCGTCCGGTGTTTGTTTCCATTAGAGACTGAGTCAAACTCAGTGCCATGGTGCTGCCAGAAGGTTTAGACCAGTTTTAAAGAATACTTTAAACTTGTATTTAATAAATAGGATCTTCTAGGTGATAAACGTATATTATACAAGGTCATAAAAAACCCAAATCACCAATTTAAAAAGTTAAAAGAATCAACACGTTTCGGTAGCGACGCTACCATTATCAAGACTTAATATCGACTGAAGATCATCAAACTGAAACGTGTAAACTAAAAAACAGATAAAAACAAACTAAGTCACATGGCATAATTGATACGAAATAACATTGATATTATAGAACTAATCCTCCTCTCTTTTCTATCCATCTATCTTCGGGTTTTTACAGCTGCTGCCGTCTTCCTATGCCACACCTCCAAAGCCTACGATCTTGGGCATCTTCCATGCTTAGCTCTTTTGCTTGCATTACTCTCTTCATGTTTTCCTTCCATGTTAACTTTGGTCTCCCTCTTTTCTTCTTTCTGGTCGGATGTCATTGATATACCGAGTTGCTTTGGCCATCGCTCATCTTCCATTCTTAAAACATGTCCTAACCACTTTAATTCCTTCTCCTCAATTCTTTCAATTACGCTTTCTTCTGCTTCCATTATGTTTCTAATTTCCATATTTGTGACATGTTCTAATTTTGACTTTCTGGCACTTCTGCGTAAATAATCCATTTCTAGAGCTATTAGTCTATTCTTGTAGTACTTATTGATTGTCCATACCTCACTTCCATACATTGCAAAAGATTCCACTAATGTTTACCAATATAATTTTTGTGTCTTTTCAAATATCCTTATCCCACCATATGGAATTTAACAATGCCTATTATTTTGCTACTCAATTCAACTCTATGTTTTATGTTCTCTTTGCCTATACCTTCAACGTTATCCATAATTATTCCCAAATATTTAGTTTGTTTCACTTGCTTTATTTGGACTCCTTCTTCCAATATCAAATTTTATCCTTCATTGCTATTTATTGCCAGATATTCTGTTTTTTGTAAATTTACTGTGAGACTCCATGATTCATATGTATTTTTCAACCTTTTTATCATGAATTCCATATCAAATTTGTCTTGCGCTAAAACCAGTTGATCATCAGCAAATTGTAATATCAGCAAAAATCTGTTGCCTCCTCTCTTTTAATTAATGAAAAGAGATGAGGGTTAGTCTATAATCTCAATGTTATTTCAAATCAATTGTAATGCGATGTAGGTTGTTTTTATCTGATTTTAGTTTACACGTTCAAGTTTGTTTGTCTTCAGTCAATATTAAGTCTTGATAATGGAAGCGTCGCTACCGTAACGTGTTGACACTTTTAACTTTTATAAATTGGTGTTTTTATTGAATTTGTGAAACACAGTAAAATTTATTTATTCGCGGCGATATGTTCCGCAAATACAGAAACCGCGAATATGAAATGGTAATTTGTATGGGTATATAGGGGATACGTTCCAAGCTTACAGAATAAAATAAAAATTATCAAAATAAAATAAATTAATGAGAGATTGTGAACAGTTTCTATTAATTATTACTGTCAAGTTTAGGCAAGAACTTAAAGAACTTAGTAATTTTTTTTCCTGTTTTGCCGCTTTTAAAATATCTTTCAATTAAGATTGATATTCAGCTGTGAAATCTGAGATAGAATTCCTTATTTTGTCTTCGGATTTCTTGATTCATTAACATTGAAACAGCGTGATATAGATGCAAACGACTCGCCAACGCGTATAAACGGTCAAGCATTTCTATTTTTACTTTAAACAGCAACACTATTTTTTTTTCTCTTCGGTACTAATTTTTCTTTCATTTTACTCGACATTATAAACTGAGAACAAAGCACAAGAGATACGTGTTATTTAATCAAAATTATTGCAATGAATGACAAGTTGAAACAATAATAGACCGATCGTGGCGATGGAGGCATTTATCAAAGTACATAACGACACGTAAAATACGACAACAGCTTTTAACAACGAACTTTAGGGTTAGCGATAATAAGGTTTGATTAGTTTTTATATTTATTTGATTTGAATCACTATTTGTAAAAGCCGCCTTGGTACCTGACTGCAGTAAAACAAATGCTGATGGTAATAAAGGACACTAATCCTTCTAATATACCGACTGGATCCGCGAATAAATATTTTTTTAGCCGCGAATACATGAAATGTGTCGCAATTTTTTAAACCGCGAATAAAGCTTTTACTGTACTTTTAAAATGCATTATGAGACACTGTTGAGGTCACTATGTAAAAATTGGGTTAAAATTCCTGAGCAAACCTAGAAGTTTTCTTCCTAATGGCAAGTAACCATACGTAATGTCACGAGTGATTTCCAAATTATCGGTAAATTCACGATGTCACTAAGTGACGAGTGAATTTATCTAGAGAATTTGGAAATCAAGAGTGGCATTTGTTAGGACTATTTAACGAATAAAATTAAGCTGTTTACTCACAAATCATTATTTTAATATAGTTATTTTAAATATTTATATATTTAATGTAAAGGGCTATGTTTGAAAACAAATGAGAAACGTTAAATTGCACTTGTTTATCACTGCAACCAGACAATATTATTTATTGCCAAAGGATCGCAATATTGTAAGAATGCGACAGGCCTAGAAGGCCCTTAGCCTATCATCCGGCTGCTGGCCTCACATCCACATGTGTCAATCACAGAGGTAGATGATCATCAGCCAGTGTAGGGGTGACATGTGGTAAGCATGTCGAGTCCCCCAGCCGTTATAGCTGGTTTTCTCTTAGTCCTATATATTATATATAGGCCTATATATATATATAATATAAGAATAATATATATATATATATTATATACGAGTATATTATAAATAGTATTATTCTTCCTTGGGCACTTACTCCTCCCGTCATTCCTTCAACATCCGATTATTTCATTATCAATGATACAGCCGAAATATTTTACTCTTCTTTATATATTTATACATTCTATGTTTTAATAATGTTTTTAAATTGTAATAAGTACGTACCGTTATTTTTATATGATTTAATTATTCGCTGGTAAATGGAAGAGGCCTTATGGCCTTAATTCTGCCAGCTTAAATAAAGTATTATTATTATTATTATTATTATTATTATTATTATTATTATTATTATTATTATTATTATTATTATTATTATTATTATTATTATTATAACTAACTCATTGGCTCTATCGAATCCATAGGTTCATGGCCACGCGGACATAAGATCTCCATACATCCCTATCCTGAGCTAATGTTTTCCAATCATCTTCTGTCTACTCTAATTCCCTCAAATCATGGATAATGTTATTCTCCCTCTCCCTCATTCTTGATCTTCCCTCTGTTTTCCTACAAAAAGTTTTCATACACCTATTTCATCCCCTATTAGTGCACATGTCCTGCTCATCGCAGTTGTTATATGATTATTATTATTATTATTATTATTATTATTATTATTATTATTATTATTATTACTATTATTACTATTATTACTATTATTACTATTATTATTATTATTATTATTATTATTATTATTATTATTATTATTATTATTATTATTATTATTATTATTTCCATAGTTTTACATCCCTTTCGGAGGAACACAATCAGAATGTTTATGTCCTCTATTCTCTATCTATCTTCGGGTTTTTACAGCTGCTACCGTCTTCCCGTGCCAAACCTCCAAAGCCTACGATCTTGGGCATCTTCCATGCTTAGCCCTCTAGCTTGCATTACTCTCTTCATGTTTTCCTTCCATGTTTATTTTCTTCTTTCTGTTCGAATGCCATTCATATAGTTGCTTCGGCCACCGCTCATCTTCCATTCTTAAAACATGTCCTAACCACTTTAATTCCTTCTCCTCAATTCTTTCAATTATTCTTTCTTCTGCTTCCAATATGTTTCTAATATCCTTATTTGTGACATTTTCTGATTTTAACTTTCTGGCACTTCTGCGTAAATAATCCATTTCTAGAGCTATTGGTCTATTCTTGTAGTACTTACTGATTGTCCATACCTCACTTCCATACATTGCAACAGATTCCACCAATGTTTTACCAATATATTTTTTTGTGTCTGTTCAAATATGCTTATCCCATCATATGGAATTTAACGATGATATTATGTTGCTACCTTAAAAATCAATTGTCCCCGGCCGGGTATGAACCTACAAACCTTGGAACCAGAAGAGGGTGTGGTAATCACATATCTACCAGGACCGAGTGTTAATTTCATAGTTTAGAAAATAAATATTTTTTTTAGTACATAGCAGCTATTCAGGATTTAGGAAATGAAATGCCTGCAATATTCATGAAGCCAGTTTTAGTATTTGAATGGAATTTGAAGCTTGTGTGTGAAATTGAAGATACCTGGAACAACAGATTGCTGGACAAGCAGGTCACGGGTTAAATCGATCTCAATGCTTGTTGGCACAATATGTTTCCGGTTCAACATGCGCTGTCATACTTACAACTCTGTCTGCATGTAATTAATAATACACCAAGAAATTTGACACATTAAATTTTGACTTTATAACGACATCTACCTCAACAGAAAATTAATTTAAAAAAACAGAAGGTCCACTTTTAAAATTATCACAGTCTATTCTCCTAAATCCTCTGATTTTTTTTTCTGGAACACATTTATTTATACATTTATCTTTCAAGAGATGAAAACTCGCGATAAACCTCGCCGAAAAACTTCTCCGGATTGGGATAAAACCTGAGCCTCTTTTTGAAATGGATCATCATCATAGTACATTCACGAATTTAGGCCATTTGTTGACCTGTTTCGGCCTCAAGAGAAACACCATCCAGAAGTCTTTTGAGTGGACGTCCTGGTCTTCTTCCTGCAGGTTGATATCTTAACATTTGTTTGGGTATCCTGTGATCTTCCATTCGATGAACATGTTGCATCCACCTTGACTTAAAATCAGAAATTTTGTTTTCTAAAGGTTCCATGTGTAATTCTTCTAAGATGTCTTCATTTTTTTTGTGATCTAGTAGTGTGTATCCTGCAGTCCTCCGAAGGTATCTCATTTCAGCAGATCTAAGTCTCTGCATATCCTTTTGTTTCAACGTCCATACTTCGCTACCATGCAAAAGAGTTGGAAGAGCCAGTGTTTTATACACTTTTAGTCTTGAATGTTTTTGGACTAACTGTGGCTTGAAATTAGAATTTATTAATCCTAAAATTCTTAGAAATTTAGATATTTTTGCATTTACATCCTTTTCTTCTTCATATGAGATATTGCATCCTAGATATGTAAAATTATTCACCTGCTCCAAAATTTTATTGAAATGGACGGAAAAGAAAATATCAAAGAAAGAAATTAAATTTGTTCACGAACTCTAAAAACTGGTAGCCGTACTTTTTTTTTTTGATGCTAGAGAAACAAGAGCATGTGATTATTATTTAACTATAACTGAAAGTAAGAAAAAAAAATTCTGAAACAGGAGAAGTTACTTATAAAAAACACAAAATTTATTTATACAAAGAAGATTTTTCAAAATTTAAGTATACTTGATGATATGATTCGATTTATTACTAATGGCTATTTAACTCATGTCGCAAATGGTAGTCAATGACCAATCGCGTTTCAATGAATTCTGTTTTACACCAATGACAGTCGTGTTTCACCTCGCTCTTTATTGATTTCTCTTTATCAGCTAGTGCTTTTGTAATAAAGAAAGCTCCTCCTTTTTAATATTCTGAACAGGTTAGACCATTATTTTTCTCGAACAAATACATTGAATATAGCAAATTAATGAATAGATTCAGTGATTTTAGTGAGTTGTTTATTCAAAATATAAATGATTAACCTATAATGTTGACTATAATAGTTTGATATGTTTCATTATTTCTCCACTAGAGTGCATTCTTACAATATTGCGATCCTATTTGGCAATAAATAATATGATCGAGTTGCAGTGAAAATACATAACCTCATATTTCTAATTTGTTTTCAAACATCGCCGTTTACATTAACTATATAAATATTTTAAACACCGGTAACTATATTCAAATAATTATTTTTTAGTAAAGAGCTTAATTTTATTCGTTAAATAGTCCTAACAAATGCCACTCATTATTTCCAAATTCTCTAGATAAATTCACTCCTCACTTCATGAGTCGTGAATTTATCGATAATTTGGAAATCACTCGTGGCATTACTTATGAAAAAGGAAGAGAAGTTATTTCAGAACGTCATCAAAAAGATTTTAAAAATCACACCACTTATAATCAAGAAATTAAGGATAAAGAAGTGCAACAAAAGAAGACATCAAAAATAAAAAAAATACAAATATTAATTTTGAAGATATTTGATGAACTTTATTCTGACAATTTAGTATTTATTAGTGACGCGCATGAATGGATTAACGAGATTCCCTCTGTCCCTATCTACGTTTTAGCTCGAACCAGCGAGCTAGGGGCAGAGTCTCAACAGATCGCAGCGTGGGTAATTCTGAGGTAATTACATTAATCCGAGATCGCCGTGGGACAATTACGAGTATTTATAAAATTAGAAGTATAGGAAGACGGCTAAAAAATAATGACAATTGATGGTGTTTTGAGCAGCATGAGGGAAGAGGATTGGACGATGGAGATTGGAATGACAGATATGAAGGAGAATGACAGTATATTAATAGGGCGAAGGAAGATGTGAAACATTGTGAAACCTATTAAATTAAATAAATAGAAGTAATAAAATTAAATAGAAGTATTTTTTTAATTTACCCTATTTTCTTGGGCCTACAATCGCAGTAAAGGAAGAAAAAATAATATATAAAGACGTTTGGAATATTTTAGTGATAGGATGATGAATGATGACTTAGAATATGAAGTTGCAATTATTCTCTCGTCTCTAACTACCCAAGGAAAAAATCAGGAGTTTGACAACCAAAATTTTCAGATAAAAGTTGCAACGCCATCTCCAGTTCCTCAGTGGCACAACGGTTACAGAAAATAAATTTCCTTAGACTATTTAACTCATGCCCCAAATGGGAGTCAATAACCAATCACATTTCAATGATTTTTATTTACAACCAAACACAGTCGTGTTTCGCCTAAAATTTACCAACTAAAGTTTATCATAATAAAGAAAGCGCCTCCTTTTTAACATTCTAAATAGGTCATAGCATTATTTTGCAGTGACTGACCTACGAAGAAATACGGCTACCAGATTGTATATATAGTGCATGAATGTCAACAGAAAGTGCATGCGATAGATAATATAAAAACATTAGTAACAATTGATTATACCAAAAAAAAAAGGAAACACTGTTTGCACTTTCTTAAACGAATTATTTTCCAGGAAATGACGTTGCAGAAAAATATAACTGACATACTTACATCATAGGACATCAAATTAATTAATACCTATAACGTTGGTTATAAATTTCTCCACTAGGGTGCATTCTTACAATATTGCGATCCTTTGGTAATAAATAATATTATGATCTGGTTGCAGTGATGAACAAAGGAAAGGAAATGAAGCGTACCAATAGTTTCTCATTTGTTTTCAAATATCGCCGTTTACATTAAATATATAAATATTTTAAAATAACAAATGCCACTCTTGATTTTCAAATTCTCTAGATTCTTCGTGAGTCGTGATTTATCGATAATTTGGAAATCACTCGTGGCATTACTTATGATAAACCTTGCAGGTAGTGAACGGAAGACTGTTCAAAAGACTATAGAAATTGCTCATTTCACCACTTGGACAGTAGACTCATATGGACCCAAAGAAGGATCAATAATCATAATACGTGAAGATTTTTTCTTATAGATATAATTAAACAACGGTTAGTTAAGTAGTAGTCTATTCTTTTTTAAGATTCTCTTTAATCGTGATTAAAATCCGAGCACATCAAAGATCAGGTTTTATTTTTCTAAATCTACGATTTGGTATCCAGGGCTTTACATTACTTCCGTAGAAAACTACAATCAAGAATTTTACCACCTTAAAATCCATCGACATGACAGCGTATGAACCGGCATAACTGGGAGGTAGAGGCAGCTTCGTATGTACTAGACTATTAGGACAGACATTAAGCAACGGAATATATGTTATATGTATGTATATATGTCTATCTCATATATAAATATTTTCGAGTAGTAATTCTGACCAAAATCACTTGTGGCACCAATCAATGGGAAATATAAAGGATTATAAATATTACACAAGAATTAGTTTATTAAATGCAGGTTTAAAGTATTTGAAAATGTATTCAAAATAAATAATATCTACATTATATATTTTCGGTAAGAACAAAATGGATTTAGGAAAGACAGATCATGCTGTGATTGGTATTTCATAATGGAACCTTATAAGATAAAAATTGGGGATTTAATACACATTGAAACATTTGCAGATTTCAAAAAGACATTTGTAAGTTAGTATAACAAAATATCTTATTGAGTGTATCGGTAAATAACTTACAGGCCTGTATAGAGATACTTTAATATTAAAATTACAGATAAATTGTCGGTTCCAAGAAAAAACAGTGAAATTTGAAATAGGCTACAAAAAATATGCATACTTAATTATTATATTACATATTATATAAAAGAAATTTAAATTTATATTTGCTCTAAACTCGACTTCATTATTATCCAGTGTAAGATATATATATTAATTGGTGTTTCCCGTATAATGTATCATATTTATATTATTATTATTATTATATTATCGTATCATTATTGTTATTACCCTATAAAATGTTGTTTGTACATGACATTTACATTGCTACATTTATTGTATCTAACTGTTTATAATTAGCATAGTGTATATCTATATTTGTCGAATATTTATTTGTATTTGTGCTGGTTGAGTAGAAGAGAGGGCCTTATGGCCTTAACTCTGCCAGAATAAATAAAGTATTATTATTATTATTATTATTATTATTGGTATATAAGTCGTATGTCCCGCGCCATAGCTGAGTAGTTAAGGCAAGAAGCCTAGGCGCAGAACTATGGGACTTGCGCTGGTTCGACTCCCTATAGGTAAAGACATTTTCTCATGGAATTTCGGCCAGAATGGGACCGGTGCCCACCCAGCATCGTGAGGCATTTGGGTAGCTACAATAAGTAGTAGCTCCGGGTTGAGAAGACAGCTATAACGACTGGAGGACCTGACATATTGATCACATGTCACCAATACACTGGATAGATGATCGCTACCTGTGATTAACACACGTGGAGGTGAGGCCAGCAGCCGGCTGGTAGGCCATCTAGGCCTGTTGCGCTAGGAGTTTATATATATATATATATATATATATATATGTTATAATTAAATCTTTAGCATTGAGCAATGCAAGCTTAATATGGTATGATAAGAAAAATAAATGCCTGGACGGGATTCGAACCCGGATCTCTGAGTCTGTACCTCAGCGTGATATCCATTACATTACCAGGCGAATCCAATTCAAACACTTATTTTTCTTATATATGTATTATACTCTCCATTAAAGATTTAATTATAACATCGATAAAGCGTCACTGCTATAAAGTAAAATAAATATTCTCTTTAATTTGCTTACTTGATATAGTCAGCTACTAGATGGCAGTGAAGACAGTGTTCTCGCGACATCTAGTAATAATGGAGAGTATAATACATATATAAGAAAAATAAGTGTTTGAATTGGATTCGCCTGGTAGTGTAATGGATATCACGCTGAGGTACAGACTCAGAGATCCGGGTTCGAATCCCGTCCAGGCATTTATTTTTCTTATCATACCATATATATATATATATATATATATATATATATGTCGTATGCGGTACGTGCAAATTAAGAAAGAGGAAAGAAAAATAATTTAAGTCTATAGAAAGAGTATCATAATAATATGAATTGTGGTATTACAGATGTTTCTACTAATAATTTCCTTAGAGAAAATCGTAAAAATGGTATAGTTTTCAGAGTAAACCATCAGATCCATAGATGATTCAATTTAATTTCCTCTTTGAATTTGAAGAACAGTTTATCAAAAATAAAAATCTGGAAATCTGTTTAACTTATGGAAGTAGAAACACAAATTCTTATAGACTCTATGAAATGTTATCCTAAATCATATTACCTTATTCCATGAAACTTCCTACAACTTTTATTATTTTCTTCAAAGGTGAGAACTAAAGAATATTGTAAAATTTTGTGAAGAAGAAATAGCTCCCGGGAGCACACTTGTATGAAATTTCCCATGAACGCAATTAACTTGTACTCCTTGGACTCTACTGCTTCCCAAAACAACTTTAAGAGAAAATCTTTATAACAGAAATAATCTTTCCCAAAAAATATTTAAATTACTAGGAATAAATCACGTGAAAATGAGCAAAATTGTAAAGTGATGCAACTTGTTTTTAATGTAGACCTTAATCTTTAATTAGAAAGATTGTTTCCTAAGTTAATAACTGTCACTAAATATATTTAAATATAATGTAGGCATAAGTTCCGCAGCCCAGCGGACTACGAAATCATGCCCTAGCGCAAAACTACGGGACACGTGGTGGTTCGAGTTCGCATGGGTCAAGAAATCTTCTCATGAAATTTTGGCCAGTATTGGACCGTGTCCATCGTGATAAATTTGAGTAGCTCCAATAAGTAACGGGTACAGCTTGTAAAAAAAAGTCTAACGGCTGTTGGACCCGACATGCTGATTACATGTCTCGCCTATACCCCTGAATGATCACTCCCTTCTGTATTTGTCACATATGGACGTAAATCCAGCAGCCGGGTAGTAGGCCATGGGTCTTCTAAGCCCGTCGCGCCATGGAGTTTTGATTATTTTTTTAATAAAGATGTTTTCTTCAATACTATCGTTGCCTCGAGCAAGTGGGAATGGTCAATTTTCAGGTCGACATATTTCTCAGCACATTACCCTGTACATATTTAAGAGGAGAGTGAAAGGAATTCTGAACAATTCCGGACATGAAGTCGTCGTCGTCGTCCTTCTTCTTCTTCCTTTCCAGGATTAGGTCTCAAGTCCATCGTTTCCTTGGCCGTCCCAAAGATATTTTTCCATGCGGCCTGTAGTTGTTGATCGTTTTCGGTAATATTTTACTGTTCATTCTGTCTAAATGTTCTTTCCATCGGTAACCGGACATGAAGTTAAAAAATTAAACTGTTCTATATCCAGGATTGAACCTGAAATACCCAATCCACAGTTATGCGCCTGAATCGCACTGGAACATATGAAATCCGTTTACGTGATGATTGATTTTTATATTCCTATCTCTCAGTTGCCAGATCAAATTATAAAAGGGGATCCGCAGTGTTGTTTCCATCATGTTTTTTGAAAGGAAACTATGAGCGCATTCAACGGTCTAAAGCGCTGTAACAGCTCTTTACCAATGCCGCGGAAATATTCATGAATTGACCGCTGTTGCAGCTGAACCGTCAAGTTCAATTTGTCCGTAGTCTTATTATTCATAGCACCTACACGATGCGGGGCACGCCGTAGCGTAGTGGTTAAGGCACTGCGCTACAAGCCGGAAAGTCGAGGGTTCGAATCCCGGTGGGGTCAGGATTTTTAAACTGACCCAAACCCTCTGGCGGCACTATGGCCCTGGGGCCGACTCAGCCTCTAACAAATGAGTACCAGACGCTTGTTCTGGGGTAAAGGCGGCCGTCACGCAGGGCTGACAACCCGGCTGACATCAAGTGCTGTCAAGAAAAAGTGGGAGCCTTAACCTCCTACTGCCCCAAAGGCCTCCTGAGGCCTGTAGTGGGATCACTTTTTTTTTTTTACCTATACGATGCTATTGAAATCGATCATAAAACTAAAAGGAATATACATAATTTACTATTTATATCAATATTATTCTGATATTCTTGGTATCGGCTGCGGTGGACTAGTGGTTATGCTCCTTGCATATGGTCACGAGGGTCGCGGGTTAAACCTGGACGGGGTCGATGGATTTGTTTAGGATGGAAAAATCCAAGAAGCAAATTCTCCGGGAGGGATATTCTTGGTACCAATGAGCTGAAGGACAAAAATTGTTTATTGTGAGTTATCTGTAAAATATATACATATGCTGTCGCGTACTTTTTTGTGCATTATTTTATATATTCAATTCTGCGTACATTAATTTGGTGTTGAATACAGGCTTTCACGGCCGGTAATCATAATGTTGAGTGATTCCGGGTTATGTGGCCGTGGTCCATAGTTGGTGTTGATACCAGACGTTTCGCCCTCAACTGCGGAGGGCATCTTCAGTGGCGAGTGCTTCTAGGCGTGTTTCCTGATCGGAAGATCTACTAGATCTACTAGATCTTCCGACCAGGAAACACGCCTAGAAGCACTCGCCACTGAAGATGCCCTCCGCAGTTGAGGGCGAAACGTCTGGTATCAACACCAACTATGGACCACGGCCACATAACCCGGAATCACTCAACATTATTAATTTGGTGTATTTATTATGGTTTAGGTAGCGTAATCCATTTAAGTGACCAAAAAGCGACTGCTTTACTGCACCGATGCACATTTGTTTTTATTTCCGACCCCGTAGTATATATGGTACTATATTATATAGCTACATTAATTGTCCCAGAAAAATTCTCTAAATGATGGTGAGAACCCAATTCAAATTGGTCAACTAGTTTTCGAGACCATAAAGGACAGACAGAGTCTCATTCATTTTTACACGCTTTATATTAGCTTGACATGTATCTGTCCATCTATCTACGTAACGGAATCTTTGAACACGATTTTGACCCACTTAAAAACATTGAATCAACTTGAAACTTTGTATACTTGTAAAGGATCAATGACAAAACAATAATTTGATTTTTTTCTAAAATCCTGGCCAGAATCATCAGAAAATAAAAAAAATTAAAAACCGGTATAATAGGTTGCGGACTTACAGACGTTTTAGTCAATCGTTGCAAGAGATCCGTTGTTAGAGCGGCGAACTGTAGTGGTATATAATTTCAGTAATCCATAGGTAGCTCGTTCAAATCCGGCCCGGAGGATTTTTTTAGAAGAGTATTAAGCAATTAAATTTTCATGGGATTCCAGTTTATGACAATCAAACTAAAAATTAAAAAACTGAAACAACGCGCTTTATTAGAAAACCAAACTAAAAAATAAAAAATAAATAATAGTTTATAAAAAACTAAAGCAACACGCTTTATTAGAAAACCAAACTAAAAAATAAAAAATAAATAATAGTTTAAAAAAACTAAAACAACACGCTTCATTAGAAAGCCGAATTAAAAAATTAAAAATAATTTTAATTTCCAACATGCTTGGGATAAAATTAAAGTGGTCAAGAAAAAAATCATCTCCAACACATCTAGAATAAAACTAGAGTTATCTACAAAAAAAATTACCATTAAAAGCGTGGGGTGCTGTTTATGGTTTTTACGTTTTCTTCTTAGAGACTTTACTTTTACCAATATCTGTTGATTATCAAATATATTAATTGATATAGAGAACCCCACGCTTTTGATGGTAAAATTATATTTTTAGATAACTCTAGTTTTATTCTAGATGTGTTGGAGATGATTTTTTTGTTGAAACTTTAATATTTATATTAATTGATATAGAGCACCCCACGCTTTTGATGGTTAAATTATTGTTTTCGTAGATAATTCTGGTTTTATTCTAGATGTGTTGGCGATGATTTTTTTGTTGGCCATTTTAATTTTATCCCAAGTGTGTTGGAAATTAAAAATATTTGTTTTTTATTTCGGTTTTCTAATAAAGCGTGTTGTTTTAGTTTTTTAAAACTATTATTTATTATGTATAAACATAGTAAATTAAACCAATGTACCAATAGGATAGGCCTATATTGACAGCTCAAGGGTTCATGGAATTTTAAAACTAAAAATTGACAGTACTTCGAATATATCGTATAATTGTGAGCTTAGAGAAGTGTTGTTAGTGGCACAACACTTTTATAATATTTGCTAGAAGGTGGCCTGAATTAAACGGAAGAGATCGTTAACCGATCTCCTTGAACTTGTGTTTCCCAGCTGGCGAAATGCCTCCTCTTTTCGTGACCTCAGCACCAGAAATAATACATCTCCCTTGACCCATTGTCTACATTTTTCTTAAGTCTGTGACCGAGAGGTGTGCGATTCAGAATATTGGCAATGTACTTAAATTAAATGTGCATGTTAAATAAAAACCCAAACTTATTTCAAAGATCTGGGACACGATGGTACTTTAATAGAGTATAGTTAGGTAATTTCGTGATATATTTCTGCATTTTCATCAAGAAATCCTTCATGAAGCTATAAGAATAGTTTTGAAGGAATATTAATTGATAACAAAGATAAAATAAATGTTTTATTATTCGCTGACGATGTTGTACTTTTAGCAGAATCTGAAAATGAGCTCCAAATGTTAGCATATAAATTTAAATTAATAGCCAATAGATATAATTGTAAAATATCCATAAATAAGTCAAAAGTAATGACATTTATTGGTAAATATGGAGTTAGATAAAAAACTGTACTGGATAACAAAATAATAGAACAAATATCAAATTTCCAATATTTAGGATGTGATAGGCCTATAACTTGTAGAGAAAATAAAGATATAGAAAATAAAGTAAATAAATTTCAGACTATTTGTGGAACCATAAAAAGAACCTTAGGTCTGAAAACAGGGAAAGATACGAAGCTTAAATTATATAAAACAATGGCTGTTCCTTTGTTGTCGTATGGAAGTGAAAATTGGATAATGAAATCAAGGGATAGAAGCAGGATACAGACTGCGGAAATGCTATTTTTACGTAATGTGAAAGGATGCACAAGAGCGGATAGAATAAGGAATGAAATTATACGAGTAGAATTAAATATATATAAAATTGAAGATAAAATCAGCGAAAATAATAAGAAATGGACAGAACACTTAATGAGAATGAACAACGAAAGAATACCAAAAAGAACCTTCCTGTATAATACCAGAGGAACAAGAGATGTTGGCCGACCACGTAGAAGATGGACTCCACTTTTAACTTCGCCGGAACAGGCTGCATAGCCTAAACGTTGTAGTAGAAGAAGAGAAGAAGACAGTAGCGTATTGTTCGTTTCTAACCTAACAAGGAAATATCAATAGTATCGTATTGAAACCAACATACAAATTTTGTTGAGGAAGTGGACATTTAGTATGGATTCTAAATACAAAATATCACTTGCGAGATCCAATTTCAAGCTACTGAAGTCAAATCTATAATACTTTGTAGCATGGCAGCTAGGCAGTAGTATTTGGATAAGCACACACGCTGACTGTTTTTATTTTTCGTCACTCAATCATATCTGCAGCAAGAGCTACCTATTAACTACTTAATTATTATTCCTTCTAAAAACACATGTAAAATAATTTTTAATTTGAGGATAAATAGACTTTTTATGAAATATTAAAATAAACATAGGCTCAATTTTGGAAATGCATGCTATTATGAATTACAGGGAATCCTGTTGTTTCAACTCCATTAAAAACACAAACTGAAAATATATAAAACTATTATTCTACCACTTACATTACATGGATGCGAAACATGGACTCTTACTTTAAAAGAGAAAAGAAGAATACGAGTATCTGAGAAGAAAGTTCTTAGCAAAATTTTTGGGCCAAAGAGAGATGAACAGACAGGTGAATGGAGGAAACTACATAATAGTGAGCTACATTATATGTATAGGAAGCCAGATATACCGGTAATAAGAATAGTAGTTAAGTCTCGTAGACAGCAATGGGTAGGACATGTGGGCTCGCATGGGGGATGAAAGAGGTGCATGGAAACTTCTTGTAGGAAAACCAGAGGGAAAACGTCCAGTTGGTAGACCAAGAATGAGATTGGAGAATAACAGTATCCATGATTTCAAGGAAGTAGATTATACAGGAGATGATTGGAAAACATTAACTCAAGATAGGGATGTATGGAGCTTATGTCCGCGCGGCAATGAACCTACGGGTTCGATAGTGCCAGTGAGTTAGTTACTTAGTTACGGAACATTAAAATTATATCACTATATCGTATAGGACTTTCAAACAGAGTCCCAAATTATGGGTAAAATAGAAGTCACTTGGAGTATGTTCATGCAGAGAGAGCAACACTCCAAAAACATCGTCATTTAAAGGGATTAAAAAAAGAAAAAAATGTGGACTTGGTCCTGCAGGTGTGCCTAACCAGCTCAAAAGTAGAGCTTGAGAGAGTAAAGTCGGAGATCAGTTGTTTAAAACTCAGCTCAGGTTCAAATACTTCTCTCAGCTTGTGTTAATTATAAACATAAGCCGCTAGATTTGAAGCAAAAGTTTTCATATATCATGGAATTATCCTACATTTCGTATCTTCAAAGTTCAGTATAATTCGCAACCTATAACAGTCTGATTTGAATATTCGATGTGATGCTATACGCTAGCGTCGCAGGTAGACGAACTTCTCATTGGTGAAACAAAATAGTGCCACAGGTACGATGACCAAGTTGAATTTCTTTCAATAACAAACGTGATTTAACTAAAAATTTACATCATCATAATCAGCAGCATCAAGGATTAGACCTTAGATCTGTTCCCATCTGATGTTATAATTGGTTTGCCCATATTTTACTAGGTCTTCTCACATTTCATCGCCCCAGTGGTTTGTAATGAAGAATCTGTTTCGGAATTCTGTTGTTATACATTCTATTGATTTGGTCCATCCATTCATCTCTGTATAATAGAATTATATCTAATAGCTTGAATATATTTAGTTCCCTTCGTTTCATTTCTTTTCCGATCTGCTATTGTGTAGCCATTCACACTACTCAAAACCTCATTTCTGAAGTTTCTATTCTTCGTTCTTGGTTTTTGGTTAAGACCTAGAGTTCCGATCCATATAACAGTGTTGGAACTAGCATTACTTTATAAAAATTTAAAAGTGTCTCATTTCTATTTCCTATGGGACTTCGTTTTATGGTGTCACATATGTACTTAAATTTATTTATTGTTTATAATGTATTCGCCTTTTCTATGACACATTATCCTAAATAATCAAAATTATTCACTGTTGTATTATTTTATTATCTTAGTGGCTCATACCCTCAAATCTTGTGGTAGAAAATGCGGCAGATTCAACTAAAAATTTGTATTCTTCTTTTACGCGTATTTGGTTCACACGAATTTTATTTTCTATCAGATGCGATTATTTTTTCTTTAAGCTTTTGGCATCTCCACAGTCACCAAAGTTCTTTAGTACATCTCGCTAATGAACTGTAGTTTCACAGTTACTTATTCTTCGCCCCTTATATCACATTTCACTGGTAGCTTGCCAAACCACTATTGGCTCACTGACTATCGCGTCTTTTATACCCGAGATCGAAGGCTCTGAAAAGATAGTGATCCCTCGAAAGTAGATCTTTCTCGAAGCTCAACCATCTATAAACAACGGCCAGATATATATATATATATATATATATATATATATATATATATATATATATCATCCTGCCAGGTATTAGTCCTAGAAGAACTGTTACGGCCTGAGAAAGCGGTTTTCGTGCCATCTTTTCGTAGGTCGACCAAGTGACCGTTTCCCATTTGGACAGTAGTTCATTATTGCCTTGGGGATCCTGGATCTAGCCATTCTTGAGACATGTTCCTTCCAGTTTAGCTGATATCTGGAGATGTAGTCCAGTATTGGTGACACATTAAGTTCTTGAAGGATTTCTACATTTTTCTTTCGATCCCATTTGGTGTAGCCAGCTGTTCGGCGCATAAATTTCATCTCACAAGCTCTTAGTCTGCTTTCATCTCTCGTCCTTATAGTCCACGCTTCACTCCCATAACATAGGACTGGTCGAGCCATTATTTGATAAAGACAAGTACGAGTTGATTTTTGCACTAATGAAGGTTTTAAAACTCTATTAATGATTCCCATTGATTTGTTGAATTTCACAATTTTCTCTGGTAAATCCAAATTTTCAACAAAAGGGAGTTTATATCCTAAATAAGTAGACTCATTAACTCTCTCTAAAATTTTGTTATTTTAACAAATTTTGCTTGGTATTGGGGATTTTCCACAAAAGGCCATTATTTTAGTTTTACTGGGTAGATATTTCCATTGAATATTTCTGGGCTATCAAATTTAAATTATGTACCGACCATTGTGAATTACCTTCAGATGTTGCTAGTAAAACAAGATCATTTGCAAACATTATTATATCTATGATGATCTTGATGAAGATTTTCGGGCTGTAGGCCTTGGTAGTGAGGCTTGTAGTTCCCCGACGTTTCGCCAGTGACTGCGTCTGGCATCCTCAAGGGTTGTCTTGAGACATTATTATATATAATTTTAAATTTCTATTGATATTTATACTTCCATGTTTTGTTTCTCTAAAGTTTTTTGCAATGGCATATATATATATATATATATATATATATTAAAAAGTAGAGGGGAGAGGCCACAACCTTGTCTGATATACATATATATATATATATATATATATATATATATATATATATATATATATATTGAAAACTCGCAGTGAGCATTCTCTACTCACGAAACTCCTATTTCTTATAAAGGCTTAAAAATCTCGTAGCAGCCCGGAAAATGCAAAATCCGCCACAACAATGGCATTCACTAACCTACACTGAAATTTGACATTACCGAATCGATTAATAAAAAAAATAATTGAAGGCTATGTTACATAGGCTTGCTTGCTTGCTTGTTCAAATGATAACTCTCATGACACGCTGTGAGGTAGGTCCTACATTTCCAACATTACAATCTATCTTCCCCGTATCCATTTTTAAAATCCTCTCATCTATACGTCTCAGACTCCCGAAGGTATTTTCTATCGGGTTTTCAATCTATAATTGCATACGATGTTTATACGTTTGTTTTGTGAATGTAACATCGTTTGTTAGTACAATATAAATAGAAATTTATCGAACGAGTCAACACCACAGTTTAGATTCATATCCTGGATGATCAAGTTAAAATTTTGAGACCGGCCAACCTGACTGCAGAATTTGTGATTTTTAAATCTTGAAAGCAGAAATTTCATTAAAATGATATGTGCCATCAATCATCGTCAATTATGAATTCAATAAAAATTTTAATCAGAAGACACAAGAAAACACAGAATATTAAAAATAAACCGTCTAATAATGGCAGGAGCGTTACAGAACTAGCTAATCTAAGATACAAAAGTTTCATATTAAATGATTTGAAAAAAAGAATAAGGCTACTACATTGTGTAAACACAAGTCACTTTAAATTTAATTAATTAGCCTCTGCTATAAAGTGGTAGTGTGGTAATGATTGTAGTGGCGGCATTATGTTTTTAGCAGCAGCAGCAGCAGCAGTAGCAGTAGCAGCCGCAGCAGTAGTAGCAGTAGCAGCAGTAGCAGTAGTAGCAGTAGCAGCAGTAGCAGTAGTAGCAGCAGTAGCAGCAGCAGTAGCAGTAGCAGCAGCAGTAGCAGCAGCAGTAGCAGTAGCAGTAGCAGTAGCAGTAGCAGCAGCAGTAGCAGCAGCAGCCGCAGCAGTAGTAGCAGCAGCAGTAGCAGTAGCAGTAGTAGCAGCAGCAGCAGCAGCAGCAGTAGCAGCAGCAGTAGCAGCAGCAGTAGCAGCAGCAGCAGCAGCAGCAGCAGCAGTAGCAGTAGCAGTAGCAGTAGCAGCAGTAGTAGCAGTAGCACAGTAGCAGTAGCAGCAGCAGCAGTAGCAGTAGCAGTAGTGGTATTTTTAACAACTTCGGTCATTGTCGCTATTCAAAACTGCGCGTGAAATTTTGATCAGAATCCTGTTATTTCAGCCTTACGTTCGTTTAGGTGCCTTAAATATATGACACAAAAACCTCCGAAGGAACCCGTATTCAGAACTTCTATGCCGTGAAAAATGATTCTATTTCGACCAAGTTTGAACCCGGAAATCTGGGAACCAATTGCGAGAATTGTGGCCATTAACCCTCCGAGATCAATATTATTATCAGCAGCATCAAGAATTGGGCCTTAAGGTCTGTTCCGATCTCATCTTTGATTTGGTCTGTCCTCCTTTTTCTAGGTCTTCCAACATTTCTTCGTCCTAGAAGTCTGTAGTGAAGAATCTCTGTTTCGGGATTCTGTTGTTATCCATTCTATTGACGTGATCCATCCATTCGTCTCTGTATAGTGCAGTCCTAATATATTCAATAGGCCTACATGAACAGTAGTTATGTATTTTCCAATCTGCTATTGTATAGCTAGCCCCGCCCCCCCCCCCCAAGAACCTAATTTCTTTTATTCTTCGTTCCTGTTTTTTTTTTGTTAAGACTCGGTGTTCCGATCCATATAGTATTGTTGAAACTGCCATTGTTTTATAAAATGTTTAAAGTGTCTTCTTTCTAGTTCGAGATCAATATGATATACTTTGTTCACTAAATATTATGCAAAAATAGATTTGAATTAAAATCTAATAAAAACAGAAGAGAATAAAACATTTCAAGTTAAATGTACGCATCTCTATTCCTAATCACTGTCACTTTTTTTTAAATTCCGGTCATTCATTTTGCAATATCCTCACAGCTATCCTCATAACGAACTCGACAAAGGTTAACCATGAGAGCAAATTAAGCACCGAGTTGACGTTACAGTAATGACTATAAGTGATGTAACAACTGAAGTGACGTAATGTTAGAGAGAGGGGTGCGGCACATAAATTGCTGATTGCTGCTTCTCGTGAGGGAACTAGATTATTTATCTTCTCTACGTTACTAAATATTTTTCTAAAAATATGTCATAGGCCTACTCTACTATCTGCATCTAATTCTAAACTGTAAGTTAATATTTTATTAAATGCTTAACATAAATTTGAAAATGGGATGTAAAACCATGTATTCCGTTTCTTATGTTTATTACAGGTAAAACGAACTTTAAGCCTGATATAAGAAGCCTTTGAGAATCATTTATGGGTCATTTTACGCCCACATTTGAATTGCGAGGCTAATGATTTGAACTCTAATATTAAAGGTAATTTAAAATTCTATATACAAATATAATATTTCAGCATTTTATACGGAAGTGAGACTTTGACATTAAGGAAAAGAGACAGGAGCAGAATCAAAGCAACGCATATGAAATTTCTCAGAACAGCAGGTTACTCTCATTTAGATCGAAAAAAGAATGTAGAAATTTTAGAACAATTAGAAGTGAATCTATAGATTAAAAACTCAAAAGATATAAATTAAACTGGCTAGATCACGTAAAAAGAATGGATAATTCAAGAATCGCAAAAAGATGATGCAATATAAACCCAAAGGACATCGTCGACCAGGAAGGCCTCTTAAAAGACTACTAGATGGGGCCGAAACAGGTCTACAATGACCTAATTCGTGACGGATGATGATGATGATGATACTCATAATACATAGGCAGTTATAAAATTACTCTGGTCAACATGATTTTTGTCTCATGAGTACCAATAGTTGTACTTAATGCAGTTTTTTATCGTGTTTTCAAATATGTATTCGGAATTCCTCCTTCACCCACAGTTTTTTATTTCAATTTCAATTAGTGGATTTAAATAATTTTTTTAATAAACCTAGATTTCTTCCCGGAAAATCTTGGCGCAGTGAGCGATGATCACGGGGATCACTTTCATCAGGAGATTTCAGCTATGGAAAAAGAGATATCAAGGCAAATGGAATCCTAATATGCTGGCCGATTATTGATGGACCATCAAGAGGGATGCTCCACAGGCGAAATATAGCAGAAAATCGTCATTTCCTACTTTCTAGGAGAGTCCGAATGTTCGAATATTGTGTAGTTACGAATGTAGAAAATATTAAAGTGTTTGAAATTATAAATGCATGTCTCTCGGAAACCTTGCGCGATGGAGAAAACCCGATATCATATTTGAATTCAGGAGAAAATATACTATCAGAATCACATATTTTTCTTTCTGAGACAAAAAAAAAGTTTATTTTTTTGTTGCTCAGTGTAATCATCATCTTCACTTCAAGGTATAGGCACTGAATTATCTGTTCCGTCTTCCAAGTACTTTCCAGCCATCTTCTTCTAGGTCAACCCAAATTTACTTCCACTAACTTTGTTATTCAATATTTGTTTAGTTAATCTTGTAGTTGGCATTGCTTATAGATGTTCTTTCCACTGTTCTTTGTAATATTTTGATTTATCATTTAAATAAAAAATGTCTAATTCATCTCGTCTTTCTTCATTTTTTATGTGATCTAGTTTTTGTACATCCTTTAACTTCTCTCAAGAATTTCATTTATGAAGCCTGTATCTAATTTTTTTGTCCACATTTCACTTCCATAGGATATGACCGGCACGGGCATAACTTTATGAAGTTTTAATTTAGTACCTCTTCGAATTTAATTTTTGAAAATTCGATTAATTGTCCCACAGACTCTCTGAAATTTGGCCTAATTTTGTATCTATATCATAATCTTTATCATATCCAAATTCATTTTTATTTTATTTAGGAGGTTTCACAATATTTCACATCTTCCTACGCCTAATTAATATATCATTCTTCTCCATATCTCTCTGTCATTCCAATCTCCATCATCCAATCCTTTTTCCTTCATGCTGCTCAAAACACCATCAATCCACGTTATTTTTGGTCGTTCTCTTCTTATTCTACCAAGTGGTACTCATTCTAGTAACTATCTTGGGAATCTGACTTCAGTCATTCTTTTTACGTATGGTACCATACCATTTCATATCCAATATCATATCCTAAATAATTAAAGTGGTTTAATTGTTCTAAATTTTGATTATTAATTATTATGTTTGTCCTAGTTGTTATAAAGTAATAATAATAATAATAATAATAATAATGAAATAATAAAATAATAATAATTATAAAATAACAATAATAATTATTATAATATAATATAATACTATTATTATTATTATTATTATTATTATTATTATTATTATTATTATTATTATTATTATTATTATTATTATTATTGCCAAACATAAAAAATGTATACCTATTAATTCTTCTTGTAAAACTGTAAATTCAAATTTTCTTAAAATATGTCAGTAACGTGTGCTGGTACAAGGACATTATTTACAACGTGTTCTGTGACAATGCTAAGCGATTATTGTAATTGAAAATTAAGTTGAGAAATCCATTAGCTAGAATTGAGAGGTTATGTACAAGCGGATTTGCCGGCCGATGAGTTGCGTCACCGCGCCGCGCATATTCGGCACACTCCAAAAGTAATGGCACTGCATTTATTATTCTCTAATATTAAGGCATTTGTATCTTCTTTATCTCTCGGCTTCGGCCATAAGTAAAATTTTACATAATATTTAAATCTCAAGAAGTTCGCTATTAAGCAACTGCGTACACTATGTGCATTTCTATCCAAGTCGAATTTTGGTCCGATTTTGTTGATTTACGGAATATATTTATTTTGCTAATTTTATTGTATGTATCCAGTTTTACTGCGAAAAACAAACATGGCAGCCGCTAGAACTATTTTTAAATTTTCACTTTCAGGTAAACCTCATTCGTAAAGGTCGGATTTTGTTTACTTTCATCCACTTTTATTCCAATGGCATATTGCGTTTCGTTGCGAAAAATCGAATACCGTAACTGATTGAACGATTTTTAATTTTTCACTTCAGATCAACCCCCATTCCCAATGTTCAGCTTTGCTGATTAACGAACACGGCCTTAATTTTTGTCATAGTCATTACCGACCGATGAAGGTTTTTTTTTTTCAAAGATACTTTCACGAATATAAGCTCAATGGCTACATTCCTTTGCAATTCGCTAAGTACTCACCGATATAAGTAACATAGAAATCACGTAATATACATTTTATCGCTGGTTACATACATCATACAGCGTTGTGCTCATTCGTTTACAATGATAGAGGGATCAAAGAGGAAGACAAAATCAATCCATTTTTACACTCTTTATATTAGGTTGACCTGTATCTATCTATGTAACAATCTTTCAACACGGTTTTCACCCACTTAAAAATATTGGATTGACTTGAAACTTTGTTTACTTGTAATGGACCAATGACAATACAATAATTTCATAAATAATATATAATAGGATGCGGATTTATAGACTTTTTAGTCCATCGTTGTAAGAAATTAATATTATATCCTCTGGTAGCTCAGTTGGTAGAATGGTGTACTGTAGTGGTATACAATTTCAGTAATCCATAGGTCGCTTGTTTAAATCTGGCTGGGAGGATTTTTTTAGAAGTGTTACTTTTAGCTCATACTACAATAGTATCATATTTAAAGATATTTATATTTTTATCTTATTCTGTAGAATATTAAAACTAAAAAATAAAAAATAAACAATAGCTTTTTTAAACTAAAACAGCACGTTTTATTAAAAAACCAAACTAAAAAATAAAAAATAAATAATAGTTTTAAAAACTGAAACAACGCGCTTTATTAGAAAACCAAACAAAAAAATACAAAAATAATAATTTTAATTTCCAAACGCTTGGGATAAAATTAAAGTGGTCAACAAAAAAAATCACCTCCAACACATCTAAAATAAAACTAGAGTTATCTATAAAAAATAATTTTACCATCAAAAGAGTGGGGTGCTTTTTATGGTTTTTACATTTTCTTCTTAGAGACTTTACTTTTACCAATATCTGTTTAATAGCAAATATATGAATTGATAAAGAGCACCGCATGCTTTTGAAGGTATTTTTTTAGATAACTAGTTTTATTCTAGATGTGTTGGAGATAATTTTTTTGTTGGAAATTGAAATTATTTTTCATTTTTTAGTTCGATTTTCTAATAAAGCGTGTTGTTTTAGTTTTTTAAAACTATTATTTATTTTTAATCAATACCACTAGGTTGCCATTACAACATTTCTGGTGTTCTCTCTTAGCATGGCGTACTTGTAACCCACTTCTTAGGTTGGGGCGCATGCCCCGATGATATGAAAGATTATGATGATGGTAATTTTGTTCCAGGAGAGGCTTTAAAATAAACAATCTAATGAGGCGAATATGATAATAGAGATGGTGGTGACCAGAGGTGTTTGGGGACCGTTGGGACTTAAAGTTTCATGACATTTGTCTTATAGGTGAAGAAAAACAGCGAACGAAACCTCTACGAGGGAACTTGTCTTGATCGGGGATCGAATCCGGGTGTGCTGCGTAACAAGGCAGCACGTTACCTCGGGACCACAGCGGTGGACTGAATCCATATGTACAAAATATATTTTTTCCGCTAGAATATATCATAGTTCTATGCAACAAGTATTTTTTCACACATAAATTCCAATGTTTCACTTAAATACGTTATTAAAATTGGTCGACATTGATTAAAGTGGCATCCCCATATCAGTAATTATCTGGTATTTAAAAAATGCCAGGAATTTGAGATAATCACCGAGGATGAAACAACTCTGAAAACCAATTCTTCAATATCTACATGTTATCGATTTTCTTTGCACAGAAATAACTTACCAATACACGACGTCATCACTGGTGACCTAAGTTATAATAATCATAGAGTTCGTTGGCTGCCAAATCCTAAACCGATTCATTTTAATCATCGCGGAAAAAGGACAAATATATATATATATATATATATATATATATATATATATATATATTGTGACACATTGATGATCCTTTGGTCCTCAAATTATTGTCTTTGAGTTTTGCGGGCGGTAGAAAGACTCCTCATAAGCCAATGAGAGTTGGATTCGGGTCATGTGCAGGCAGCAAACGACCTCCCAAGATTTGCTTTCTGGAGTAATCATTATCCAGATGCAGCGGTTCTAGAATGTTCCAACACGGACCTTCCATTGAATAACACTAAGAAATTGGGACTAGGAATAAACATAAAAAAACTAAATGTATGTTGACATATATAGATACATTATAAGGGTGTTTCAGAATAAGTACAGTAAAACTTGCTCAAAGTGGAATCGTATGGGACCGATTTTTTTCCACATTAGACAAAATTCCGCATTATAAAAAACTAAAACTTATTAATAATCTGTGCCGGCGATAACCACGTTACTCGCTACCATTTGTACGGGATCGTCTTTTGTTTCCGTTGCTTGTAATAGCGTAGATTTTATTACATCCAAGGTTATTAATCACAAAGTTTTTGCCCCGGGCCCATAGGAGGCAAAGATTGATTCATCTTTCTTTCCTAAGCACTTAAGCATAAATCAATAATACTTCTCAAAACAGCAGAGTGACTTAAAATGAATGTTTTCACTATAATTATTAATCAGGAAAGCTAGACAGAAAAATAAAGGGAGCTAGAATAATCTCCTAAATAAGTGAGTTTCCGTATAGGAATATCAAACAGCCACATGCACATAAATCACTTTGAATATTAAGTTGGATAAATATAAAAATGATATTTAATGTAAACAAGAAGTCTGAAGTAAAAACATAACAAAGATAAACATTTGATCATTCAAAAAAAAAGTAAACAAATAATAATGCTTTTACATGACAAAAGAAAAAACCACATCATACCTCACACCACATTCATGCTAAAGTCATGCTTTCCCCGGTCTTCAGGACCAACTTAAACTCCGCCGCTCGCGGCTCCAGACGACCTTGTCCAATTAAAGTTCCGATCCCATGAATGAATGAATGATAACGTTCTCGCTGTGCATAACGTATTTGAGGGTTCCGAGGTAGAAGGGGAGATGCGCCGTAGAAACAGCGCACGAGGAGAGGTAAAGAGGGAGAGTGGGGGTAGACGCATAGAGAAAGGATATTGGCATAGTTCACGAATCTTACTGTCCAGGGAGGATAACGACACTACAGTAGTGAACCGAAAATCACACTTTCGGTTCAAATCTTAGGTTATAGAGTACTGTATATGTCTCTTTACATACCTTGGATTAATTGTAGTTCCGCTGCCTTTGAAATACTAAGTGCCAAAATAGCACCCAAATTCAAATACTGCCAGTTACTTCAGTTGACGTAATATGGTCGTTTTCAGTTTATACACATATTTTAAGCGATCGAAGGTACAACCTTACTAGCGAACATTTGAAACAGTACCTTTTGCCTGATATTGATTGATAATTTATAATTTGTTAGTGATAAATAATATTAATAGATAGATAATAAAAATACTAATTATTATGTTAATTTATAAATAAAATATCCAATAAAGCAATAATTATGTTTTTTATTATTATTTGGTATTTGCATATATTGACTTTTTCATGCATATTTTAAGCATTTTTCATGCATATTTCGAGCTTGTTATGTTGCATATAATCCGGTCTATAATAATCAAATACAAAGATGTCGACTACCGCCACTATAATAATTCCGCATGTTAATCATTGTCAAGCATTGTTGCGCGGCACCCGCTTTTATAAACGAGAAACAATCGTAGTGAGTCTATAATACATGAATTTGCCACTTCTTCAAAATTTCTCTTATTTTTTAAGTGTACATTTGCATAATATAATGTATTTCTACGTTTGTTTATTTGATTGATACTTATTCCAGCGCCAGTTTCTTAGTGGGACGAAATAAATACTGTCTTATTTTAATAAAATTGAATTTAATTATTAAGTAAAAACGTTTTGTAGCCTATTTAATCTATATAGCAGCCTTCATTATATACAGACTATACAGTTATGCGATTTATATTCATTTGAAGTTCAGATTTGAGAAATAATTGTTGCATTTAAACAAACAATACTGAGAATGAGTTTTAAAATCCCTAGAAGTACTCACGTCTCATGCTGATAATTAACAAAGGGGGCTAACATTTCCATCGACTGGTTTCCCATCAGGCTGGCTAAGCCGCATTTGCCAATACATTAAATACTAAAGCGCAGATTTATGCAAATCATTGCCATCAACAGCACTTTCCAATTAAATTCATCCCATCTTCATCAAGTTTAATAACAATTCAGTTTTTTAAAATACTTTTGTAAACTTTGTTGCGTAATATTGTACATCATCAATAAAAGTTTCAATCAACACATCAAAATTAATTTCAGTCATACACGAACTTATATCCTGTGTTTGTTTTATAAGAAAGCAAAATATAAGTTAGGAAGTTTTCCTAATTGTTATTTTACAAATCACTTTTATACTCAAAATACAAATCCCGATTACAAGCAGCCTGTTAGCGGGTTTAATTAATATTTTAGATTAGTGAATAATATATATATATCACTTATTAAAAAAAATGCTTTAGGCAAAATTTGACATTTTAATCACCAATTTCGAAAACGTTGTGTATTTTAAACCAAAAAGAAAATAACAGATATAAGGGCAACATTAAGAGTCGGAAACATTATAGAAGACACTCGGATTACACTGGTCAACATGATTTTTGTCTTACGAGTACCAATAGTTGTACTTAATGCAGTTTTTATCGTGTTTTCAAATATGTATTCGGAATTTCTCCATCACCCACAGTTTTTTTTTATTTCAATTTCAATTAATGGATTTAAATAATTATTTTCTGCTTAACAAACATTAAAGGGATTACGTCAAAATCAACGCATGCAGTGGTGTATCCTGACTTGCAATCTGCAATGGGAACAGTTCCACACTGCGAAGAATTGCCCATACCGAAGCCTCCAGAATATGTGACATTAGATGAAGAGAGCTCAGATTCTGATGGAAGTAAGGAAGAAGAAGAAACAGATTTTGGTGATACAACTTTTGAACAAAGCTGTTCATCTGAGCCTCATTTATTGACTCAAGAAGATCTTAACGATCTCATACGAGATTTAAAGTTATCCAAAAACTAGTCTGAAATGCTTGGTTCCCGGCTAAAATGATGAAATCTGTCGGAAACCTTGCGTGATGGAGAAAACCCGATATCATATTTGAATTCAGGAGAAAAATACTATCAGAATCACATATTTTTCTTTCTGAGTCTATAAAAAAGTTTCTTTTTTGTTGCTCAGTGTTATCAGAATATTGAACATTCAACAAATGGATCCAAACCGAATAAAAAAAACGATTGTACCAACCTAAAGAATTCAGAAGCAGAAGAATACAAAAAATAACTGTGGACTTGTTAAGAACATCGTGAGACTTCGGAACAGGTTCAGAAAAAATAACCTAAACTTTAATGTGTTCATGGATGATGCAGATGAGAAATCACGTATGTACTTACTATTTTATTATTTGCTTATTTATTAGTAAATAAAAGTTGTACACATAGGTCGATATTAGATATAGGATCAAAACACTTTCTTCCTATCGTGTTAACCCAATTCACAATAATAAAATTATATAAAAAATAAATATGTAAAAGAACATTGTACCATTACTGATATACTAATATTTCAGGCCTGCTCTTAGATACTTTAATTTATTACAATGCTACAGGCCTACAGGGACCCATAGAAAGTGTGAGATAACCGTATCCTACTGCATTCAGTGTAAGTAGATACAGTCCCATCTCCCGTTCCTTCTGCGGATGATGGAACTAGTTCCAAAGAGCCTATAAAAATTAATACTTTGTAAAGTTGAGGAGACGGACCTATAAGGTCATTATAATCTTAATGTTTTACAAGAAGATAATTTCACATTTAAATTAAAATGTAATATTTTATTTAGTTTTTTCTTTTTTTTTTTGCTTATTGTGGTTAGAGTTTAGGATAGTAGTGTTAAATGTGGATAGAGAAGAGGAATCTGTGAATTGGAAACCACTAGCCAAACTCAAATAGACATTATTCACTCACCCGAGATATCCTCAGTGGTTGACCAACATCAGCGCCACCATGCATTCGGAATCCCCACGGGGATCCCCCGTCCAAGATAATCTCTCTGGTGCTCATGATGTCATCACTAACTGTCAGATGTCAGATTATTGTTGCTCACTTGTCGTTAACCACACTGATTGTTGCGTCACTATAACCAATTGCAAATTACATATGTTTTAAAACACGCGTATAAATAATACAATCACAACATTTTATTCATTAACACTTCACACGATATTAATGGTTTCAAATATACAGTACGCCCAGTTCTGCCAATATGAGAAAAAAGTAACACAAAATCTAGGGAATTTGAGTAATGTCATGTGAATTAAAATTTAAAATTGAGATTAGCACCTTTTAGAAAGAAGCTTGGTTGTATATAGAAAAAAGTTTTTTTTTTCAGACTCTAATAAACTCAATATTATTCATAAATTAATGTTATACATCCATCATTCAGCTATCTTGCACAATGGCATTATCATTGGACAACTCTCTATATAAGCAAAAACACGAAGAGGCTCTGTTTGGGACACTATTGCTTTGCTATCATGTGATTGACGTGAGTTGACCATTGGCGAATCCCTTGCCTTTTGCTATACGAAGAACAGTTCCTTACTCAAGGCAAGAGTAGCGGGAACTGAAGAGGGAAATTTTATATATATATATATATATATATATATATATATATATATATATATTTATTTATTTATTTATTTATTTATTTATTTATTTATTTATTTATTTATAATTCTATTATAATAATCCTGACTCATAATAATTAATAATATATTTCTTTGCCTTGGTTTAACTTCTCCCTTTATAGGTACTTTTACATGCCCAGGCCTTATAGAGACATCACTTGTCGGGAGAGGATTTTTGACTTTGGATCACACGCATATTTTTGACCATACATAGCATCCCTGAAATAGTGATCAGTTCAATGTCAGAGCCACTTTCGAAACAACACCGAACATTTAAGACAAAACATGACTTTCATTCATTCATAATAAACAAGGCGAATATCATATTGATGATTAAGATGGTCACATAATGTTCGGGAACAATTTTGACCTTAAAGTTGTGCGACATTTGTTTTACAGATGAGGGGGGAAAAAAATCCCTAAAAACTCACTAATGAATGTTGTCCCGACCGGGGATCGAACACGCGTTCGCTCCATACGAGGCAACGAGTTACCCTGAGACCACAGCAGTTGACTATAATACTAATAATACTACTACTAATAATAATAATATCTTCGGAGGACAGCGGATACACACTACTAGATCATAAAAAAATGAAGAATCTTAGAATTACACATGGAAATATACCCAAACAAATGTTAAGCTATCGACCTGCAGGAAGAAGAAGACCAGGACGTCCACTAAAAAGACTTTCAGATGGTGTTTCTATTGAGGCCGAAACAGGTCAACAAATCACCTAAATTCGTGAATGGACTGTGATGATGACGATAACTGTATTTGGAGGAAAAATTAGTTACTGTTTACACTTATTCCAAATTTGGGGTATTTCTCTTGAAAGTAGCGACTTTTTTTTGGCAGAATTTATGGACTTTTAGCATAACCTAAGGTATTTGGCTCCAGATGTGAAGGCATCGTATCGTGGCGATGGGTGGTATTCTTCAAAATTGTCTTCAATTTCTTGCAGAGAATTTATATGAAAAAATAAAAATTTTCATCTAGAAAAATTGAACCTTCATCTGTTCGATTTCTGGAGGATATTAAAATGGCGGGCTGAAAACTCATAACCGTATTGATATTTTTAAGCGCATTCGATAGATGCGTTCTTTAATTTTTACTATTTGATTCATCTCTGGTAAAATAAGTTCAACCTTTATTCCAGATTCTCTCAAGAATGTCTTATTCTTATTTTAACTTAAAATATGAATCCAAGCTAATTTTACTCCATAGAAAATCTTTAAGTTATATAGTATCCTGCTGGAGTTCGGAATTCCTAAAAAGTTAGTTAGCTAAATGGCACAAAGAGTAGGGTGCGTGTAGGCAAACAGTTTTCGGACACTTTTGAAATCCAGAATGGGTTGAAGCAAGGAGATGCACTACCTCCTCTACTATTTAATTTTGTACTAGAGCATGCCATTAAGTCTTTAGAGAATGAGGAAGGCTTACAACTCAATGGTATTAATAAGCTGTTAGTTTATGCTGATGATGTAGTATTGTTGGCCGATAGCAAGGAGATAGTAAAGAACAACACGCACACACTATTGAGTAATACTAAGAAATTAGGACTGGAAGTAAATATCGATAAAACTAAATATATGGTCACACGTAGAAATTCATTATATAATGGAAATGGACAGCTAATGACAAATGAGGGAAATTTTGAGGAAGTGGCTGAATTCAAATACCTAGGAACAATGATCACAAATAGGAATGAGATGCACAAAGAAATTAAACATAGGCTCAATTCTGGAAATGCATGCTATTATGCATTGCAGAGACTTTTGATGTCCCAACTCCTTTCAAAAAACGTTAAGCTGAAAATATATAAAACTATTATTCTACCAGTTATATTATATGGATGCGAATCATGGACTCTTACATTAAGAGAGGAAAGGAGATTACAAGTATTTGAGAATAAAGTACTTAGGAAAATTTTTGGACCAAAGATAGATGAACAGACAGGTGAATGAAGAAGACTACATAACAATGAACTACATGGTCTTTATAGGAAGCCAGATATAATAAGAACAGTTAAGTCTCGTAGACTGCGATGGGCAGGACATGTTGCGCGTATGGGGAATGAAAGATTTGCATGGAAGCTTCTTGTAGGAAAGCCAGAGGGAAAACGCCCAGTTGGTAGACCAAGAATGAGGTGGGAGAATAACATTTACTATGATTTGAGGGAAGTAGATTATACAGGGAATGATTGGAAAGCATTAGCTCAGGATAGGGATGTATGGAGAGCTTATGTCCGTGCGGCCATGAACCTACAGGTTCGATAGTGCCAGTGAGTAAGTAAGTAAGTAAGAAAAAATCGTTATCTAAGATTAATTGTGTACGAAATTAATAACAAAAAGGCAAATTGTTTCAATCCTTGTATGAATAAAACAATGATTTCAAAAAAATATATTCTGAAATTTTATAAATTCCAAATCTTTGCAGGCTAGCCATCTAACATTCCATGTTCCCAAAACTAATTGTTCTGATATCCCTAATCTTCTGCCCGTGTTAGTGCCAAGTCGTCTTCGATTTTGTCCGTCCAGCGTATTCCTGTAAAGCTTTTGAGTTGTATAAAATGTCCCCTAGATGCGTTACCGTCGCTTAGTGGAGTTAAGATGGAGGCAGCATTGTTCTCTTTTGGCCATCAATTAAATGAAATGGCGTTATCAAATTGTAAGTCACAGAAATGAGGTTTATAAGATCAGTTAAGCATGTACTACGTTGGATAAATTTAAAAATGAGGATATAAGAAAATAATTAAATTAACATCATTAGAGGAAAGGATTGAACTTTTTTTTTTGCCTAATGCCACCAGGCTGTCTTTTATGACATTTTTGGCTTTCTCCCCTGGCATTGGCGAAATTGTAATCCATTTCTTGGGTTGGGGTACTTGAAAGGCAGAGTTACGTTACCCTGATGATATGATGGGTGATAAATGATAATGAAGCGCCAGGAGAGTTCTTAACTAACCTAAATTCCAATCATGGGCAACCATAGCAATAATTCCATTTAGGAAAATAATTCCATGGTCTGACGGAAATCGAACCCGGGACCTCATGAACAGTAGCCAGTAACGCTGACCACTAGCCCACGAGCCTGGTCGGCTTCATCATTATAGAGATCAGTGAATTGTAATGTAGAAAGAATGAGCTACAGTTGTATTCCTAGAAGAATTATTGATTATAAACATGAATAAAGGAGATATTTTGGCAGACCACGGAAACGTTGGAGAATATGTGAAGCCGGAACAGGATTAAGAGCCTAATCCCTGATTGAAGAAGAAGAAGAGGAAGAAGAAGAATATTCAGAACTTAAAGTTGCCAATTAATGTTTTCAATCTGGACAAGTTTGATAAATAAGCCTATGAAATTTTATTTTCTATTCTTTAAAATAATTATCACAAGTAATGCCACTCTTGATTTCCAAATTATCAATAAATTTACTTCGTGAGTCGTGAATTTATTAATAATTTGGAAATCAAGAGTGACATTTGTTAGGACTATTTAACGAATAAAATTAAGCTGTTTACTCACAAATAATTATGTAAATAGTTATTTTAAAATATTTATATATTTAATGTAAACGGCGATGTTTGAAAGCAAATGAGAAACGTTTGTTATGCTTCATTTATTCATCACTGCAACCAGATTATATTATGTACTGCCAAAAAATGGAGAAAAAAATGAAACACTTCAAACTGTTTATAACATATTAATTAATTCCTAATGTCCTATGATGTAAATTATATTTTTCTGTAACGTAAATTACTGGGAAATAATACGTTTAAGAAAGTTCAAACAGTGGTTTCTTCTTATTGTGGTATAATCAATTACTACGAATGTTTTTAGGTGCACGCCGTAGCGTAGTGGTTAAGGCACTGAGCTACAAGCCGAAAGGTCGAGGGTTCAAGTCCCGGTGGGTCAGGATTTTTAAACTGACCCAAACCTTCTGGCGGCACTATGGCCCTGGGGTCGACTCAGCCTCTAACGGAAGTGAGTACTAGACGTTTGTTCTGGGGTAAAGGCGGCCGTCACGCAGGGCTGACAACCCGGCTGACATCAAGTGCCGATTGTCCAGAAATAGTGGGAGCCTTAACCTCCCACTACCCCAAGGGCCTCCTGAGGCCTGTAGTGGGATCACTAAAAACTAACGAATGTTTTTATATTATATCTCGCAAGCAGTATCTGTTTACATTTGTGCACTATATATATATATATATATATATATATATATATACAGTGTCCACCGCTGTGATCTTGAGGTAGCGTGCTGCCTTGTCACGCAGCGGGCTCGGGTTCGATCGCCGGTCTGGGCAGTTTTTCTGGGTGAGATTTTTCTCGGGGTTTTCTTCACCTGTAAGACAAATGTCAGGAAAACGTTAAGGCCCAAACGGTCCCCGAAATCATATGGCCATCATCATCATCCTTCACCGGTGTGGAAAGCAACGGGAAGCTACCACACCTACAATTCCCTAGTAAATCTACAAAGCATAGCATGCAAATGCTATGATTGCAGTGAAAGACCTGCCCTCGGGCAGAATTACTATGGATGGATGGATGGATATATACAATCTGGTAATTAGAGAGTCAGTTACTGCAAAATAAAGCTCTGGCCTATTCAGAATGTTAAAAAGGAGCAGCTTCCTTTAATATGATATAAACTTATTTGATAAATTGCAGGTGAAACACGACTGTGATTGGTTGTAAATCAAAATTCATTGATACGCAATTGGTCATTGACTCCCATTTGGGGAATGAGTTAAATAGAACTATTATTTTGAAAATTAAAATGACTAATTATTTTATAAGCTACATAAATTGTCGCATTTTATCGTATTTTACTATTCACCAGTCTAATTGTTATTCGATTCCACAGAAAATGTGATTAAAATATACTGTACACAGTGTACATATTGTAATTTACGTACATTTAATAACCTAATTATGTAATGAAATTAAAATGCATCCAACATCAGTAACCCCATCTGTTTGTATTTCCACATTAGTAAAATTATATGAATTATAAATATTCACTGTTCTAGAAAAGCAACACGACGCACTCCCTTGTCCGCAGTAATTCAAACTGTAAGGGTCACCCACTACTGCAGTAACCTCATTTATTCATTGAGCTACAAGCACATATTTTTGTATAATTTCCTTGCTGTTATCATTTGCTACAAGCTTTTCAATGTCATCTGGTTCTGTTCCTGTTTCTAGTGTCATTGCATTATGGCATGTCATTTGTTATTCAAATTATACTCTGCGGGCCACAACCGGCTCTCAAGTAAATATATATTTTTTAATACTGTTCCTGTCAAAGTTTAACAGTCTCCTGGTTTTGTGGTCAGCATTTCTGGCTAAAGAACAACAACCTGGAGTTCGATTCTCAATCTTAGGCACATGGAATTTTCTCTAAGAATTACTTAGGCATACTAGTTGGTCAATTAATTGTGAATTATTCTAAGAAATGTAATACATTCATAAATCAATAGAATGTTCGTTAATTATGAATTTATTTATTATTTCTTACATCGGCCGCGGTGGACTAGTGGTTATGCACCTTGCCTCTGGTCCCGATGGTCGCGGGTTCAAACCCGGCCGGGGTCGATGGATTTTTTAGGACGGAAAAATCCAAGGAGCAAGTCCTCCGGGAGGGACTTTAAGCCGTGGGTCCCTAGTCTGAAGATTTTCAGGCTCGTAAAAGATCCTTAAGCCTGAATGAAAAGGTCTCTAAGCAAAATTTACCGAATTTTCCCGTCCTAGTACTACCTTGGTTTCCTAGATGTCAGTATGAGGCGGAACGCTGACCACCGACCACTCAAATGACATCTATACAAAAAACAAGTGTAACTAAATTAGTATGGTTCAAATTATTCCCTGTGGGGGGAGAGCGCCTAAATCTCTGTAAAGGGAAAACATGGGCCTACAAAAAAAAAAAATTCTTACAAACCACTCTGACTATGTAGGAAGACCCAGTAAAAGACGGACAGACCAATTCTAACATGAGATCGGAACAGGCCTTGATGCTGATGATTATTATTTTGTTGTATGAGACATTGTTCATCGCTGTGGTCATGGGTTAACGTCGTTGCCTCATAGCAGCGGGCCCGAGTTCGATCCCAGGTCGGGGACAAGTTACCTAGGTGAGGATTTTTTCGAAGTTTTTCTCCAGCTGTAAGACAAATGTCGAGAAAATTTGTTCCAAATGGACCCCGAATATCACCTCGCCATCATAATCATGCAGATCACATTACTTTTGTTTATTCGTCGTGTTTAGTATAAATATATGAATTGTGTGTTTCGTCTTAATGGTTTGTAGTCTCGTGGGAGGCTCTGACATTGGTCTGATCACTCTTCGAGGAGGCTCTCCATGTCCTTGTGTGGCCAAAAAGGTATGTGTGTGATCCGAGTTTAAAATCTTGTCCCAACAAGCCGTGTCCCTTTAAGAAACATGTGGGTTGGCGCATGTAAAAGTAGGCTACTTATAAGGGAGAGGTTAAACTAAGGTAAGAAGTGAAATAATGAGTAATTATATTGTATATAGTGATTATATTTTGTTTAATTGACAAGAAATTGAAGATATTGTGATAAACTGTCAAGAAATTACAGTTGAGAAAAAAATCTTATTCGTTCTGTGGTCTCAAGGCAACGTTATTGCCTCACAAGTTGCGTGCAAGACATGTCAGGAAATTTTAAGGCCTGAAGTGTTCCCGAACACCATCTGGCCATCATAACTACTCATATCAAATTCACACAAATATGCAAAAGATATACACAGACTATTATTGAGTATCACATTGCCCTCAACTGTGATGTCTGATAAGTAAAGGGTAAAAAAATCCACTAAAGAGGTTATTTCTGAAGAAACGGCTTCAACATTGCCCGCCTTTATATACCTTCCATGGTTATAGTAAATATCCTAAAAATATGCGTTAGTACCTTGATGTTAAAGTGTCTATAAATAAGGTAAAAAAGAGAAATTGCTGAATTATTACTAATTAAGGAAGGCCTTTCTCCTTACTTATTTTATTGGGTAAATTTCTGGACAAAACGTGGAAAATACGAACAACACTCATGTTATCAAAATGCAATATCATTAAATATTAATAATTCTACATAATATTTAATTAATGTATAATGTTATTGTATTTTCTTTTTATCTTTATACTATTACCAAATATTACTTTATTGTAACGGACTGTCAACAGCACGTACAGCTTGCTGCCCGTGCGATTCATGTTTGTAAATAACATTGTATATATCTTACTTTTAGTCTAATAAAGTCCTATTACTACTACTACTTATTTTATTGTTAAAGTTTTGAAATTTGTGGAGCTGTTATGGAGTTTATACAGATTTCATCAGAATCAAGTTGTGTTTGGATGAGTGTTTATGTAACGAAAAAGAGAGAAAATGAAGTAAAAATCAGTTTAAGACAAAATAAAACAGAAAAATAAAATGATAAATAAAAAGCATTTAAATGTTAGATAAATAGAAGAAGATAAAAAAGAAAATAAAAAGAAGTAAATAAACAAGATACAGTATTCGTAATTTTATTTAGGGATGATGTTTAATAGGTCAGTTTTAGGATACAGAGCTGGGTGTTCAAGAGCCGAAAAGTTGCTCAAAATTTTGATATTTCAGGATTGAGTTTCTTTTACATTTTGTAAATCTACAACCAATGAAGGATTTAATACCCTAAAAATCCATCGGCCCTAGCCGAATTTAAACTTGTGATTAAAAAAAAAAAAAGGAAGGAAACAAAAGCCGAAAAATAAAAGAGCTGATACTAAAACACAAAATAAATTAACTTTTCTCTCAAGATTTGCTCAGATCTATTAAAGAATATTTCCTTGGAGAAGCATGGAATTTTAATACATATAATTTTAATGAGCTCTGTAAACATTTCTAGTTAAATAATTAATTTTTATCAATAACTAAATTTATTCTATATTAATATTATTTTATTTGTATATATTTTACATTTTATATTCCATTTGTTAAATCTAGAGTAAATCAAAATATATTGTAAATAATAATTATATTGCAGATTATACCTTGCAATAATTTTTAATTATTTTAATTTAGATGTAAGAATATGTTTTCCATTTTTTATTTTGAGTGGTAGACAAGGCCTCAAAGCCTTAACTCTGCCAGGAAAATAAACCTACTGTTATTATTATTGTTGTTATTATTAATTATTATTATTAATTGTTATTATTATTGCTACTATTATTATTGTTATTATTATTGCTATTATTATTATTATTATTATTATTATTATTATTATTATTATTATTATTATTATTATTATTATTATTATTATTATTATTGTCATAACTAACTGGCAGTATCGAATCTGGAAGTTCATGGCCGTACGGATATCTCTCCCTACATCCACATCAACTATCTTAAAAGGGAAAATATTTAATCGAAGAGCCTTAAACGAAAGGCCCGTGGAAAAGTTAATTGAAAAGCCCTGTAGGCCTATATATCATTTTCATGTTGTGTTGTTCGTATACGTTAGGAAAGCCAGCTGATTCTATATACGTCACGGCTTCCTGGATCCGATGTGTCGTGCTACCAAACAACTTATTACAGTCAAAGCCTTCAATAAAACACGTAACAGAGATTAAGATCCTGAGCGTGTTATGTAATATAAAAGTTCTGTGTTATTATGCATAATAAAAAATGTACCATATACATTGATTTATAGTAAGTGTTAACAGCTTCTATAATTTTAAAGTCACGTTAAAGAAATCTTGGTCCACTTATTATGCAGTAGGCAAGCATCTAGTGAATTATATGTATTATTAATATGTTTCCACGTAAGACAAATTTCGGTGAATTTTATCACCTCAACCACAATTGAGTCCACCGCTGTGGTCTCGAAGTAGCGTTCTCCCTTGTCACGCAGCGGGCCCGGGTTCGATACCCGGTCAGGGCAGTTTTCCTGGGTGAGGTTTTTACCGGGGTTTTTCCTCACCTGTAAGACAAATGTCAGGAAAACTTTAAAGGCCCAAACGTCTCCGAAATCATATGGCCATTATCATCCCTATCATTATCATCATCATCCTTCACCGGTGTGGAAAGCAACGGGAAGCTACCACACCTACAATTCCCTAGTAAAGCTGCAAGCATAGCATGAAAGTGCTATGATTGCAGTGAAGGACCTGCCCTCGGGCAGAATTACTATGGAATGGAACCACAATTGCTCCCGAATACGTGTATCATCTGCCATCATAACCACTCATCTATTTTACACGCTTTATATTAGCTTGACCTGTATCTGTCCATCTATCTATGTAACGGAATCTTTGAACACAATTTTTCGCCCACTTAAAAACATTGGATCGACTTGAAATTTTGTATACTTGTAAAGGACCAATGACAATACAATAATTTCATAATGTTTTATTCTAAAATCCTGGCCAGAATCATCAGAAAATTAAAAAACATAAAAACCGATATATTAGATTGCGGACTTATCGACTTTTTAGTCAATCATTGTAAGAGCGGTGGACTGTAGTGGTATATAATTTCAGTAATATATAGGCCGCTGGTTCAAATCCGGCCCGGAGGTTTTTTTAGAAGAGTATTAAGCAATTAAATTTTCATGGGATTCCGATTTATGACGATCAATTAAACTAAAAAATAAATAATAGTTTTAAAAAACTAAAACAACACGCTTTATTAGAAAACCAAACTAAAAAATAAAAAATAAATAATAGTTTTAAAAACTAAAACAACACGCTTTATTAGAAAACCGAACTAACAAATGAAAAATAATTTTAATCTCCAACACGCTTGGGATAAAATTAAAATGGTCAACAAAAAAAAAATCACCTCCAACACATCTAGAATAAAACTAGAGTTATCAACAAAAAATAATTTTACATCAGAAGCGTGGGGTGATTTTTATGGTTGTTACGTTTTCTTCTTAGAGACCTTACTTTTACCAATATATGTTTATTATCAAATACATTAATTGATATAGAGCACCCCACGTTTTTGGTGGTGAAATTATTTTTTTGTAGATAGCTCTATTTTATTCTAGATGTGTTGGAGATTATTTTTGTTGACTACTTTAATTTTATCCCAAGCGCGTTGGAAATTAAAATTATTTTTCATTTTTTAGTTCGGTTTTCTAATAAAGCGTGTTGATTTAGTTTTTTTAACTATTATTTATTTAGTATGAATCTTTGATTCAATGGCGTGTCTTGTTTTAAATGTTTTTTTTATTGTATTTAGAGCAGATCCTGATATTAAGCCGATCTTTCAATTGCAATCAAACAAAAAATATCTAACAACAGTTGAGGGAATGTGCCTAGCCACGTGACTCCCTGTACTGTCATCAGCTAGCCAGCGACAAGTATCGTCTTAATTGGTCTTGTTTCTTCGGGCCTACCTTTCTACAGATTATTTTATGTTGCTATAGCTCATTTTGAACGTTAAACTGAAAATATATGAAACTGTAATTCTCACACTTATATTATATGGATGCGAAACATGTACTCTTACTTAAAGGGAGAAAAGGAGATTACGAATATTTGAGAATAAAGTTCTTAGGATTTTTTTTTTGGTCCAAAGAGAGAGATGAACGGACAGGTGAATGGAGAAGAGTACCAACAGTAAGCTGCGCGGTCTTTATAGGAAGCCAGATATAATAAGAACAGTTAAGTCTCATAGATTGCGATGGACATGACATGTGGCAGAATAGGAAATGAAAGAGGTGCATGGAAGCTTCTTGTAGTAAAACCAGAGCGAAAATAAGTTGATAGACCAAGAATGTGGTGGGAAAATAATCCTTATTTGAAGGAAGTATATCATATACGAGATGATTCGAAATCAATAGCTCAGAATAGGGATGTATGGGGAGCTTATGTCCGCGCGGCCAAGAACTTACAGGTTCGATAGTGCCAGCGAGTTAGTTAGTTAGCCTATCATGGATCTTATGATAAAATGGAAGATAAAGATTGAGTTAGAACAGGAGAAATTGACATAAAAACAAAAACAAGAATAAACCTAATGCAACTGTCGATGAAAGTGAAAACTAGTTACAAAAGGAAGAAGATGAAGAAGAAGAGGAAGATACCGTAATTAATTTATTCTTAGTGATTACCATTGTAGAGTAGAAGGCTTTGAAATGAACGTTCTTAGATGAAAAGCTTAAATTCAAAGGACTGTACTATTTTGTTTTCCCACTGAAGTTCGTCACCTCATTAAAGTTTGTAATCTCTAAATCTACCAGCAGTTCGCAAAGATTCATAATAGATCTTAATTATTTCTAAGTTGCGTCACTATTACTCACATTTCAAAACAAAGTATTTTATAAAAGTATAGAAGTTCAAGATCTAATAAAGAAATAAAACGATAAGCCACGACATTTTACATTACCTTTTTATTTTATATATTTTATATAATTTGTTGGCTTTTGGAGTTTCCCCCCACTTTAAGTTCCTTATTTTACTGTTCTATTATTTTTTCTCTTGTCTCAAGAAAGGAGACAAGAGAAAAATGGACAACTATAGAGGAATCAGTTTGTTAAACACATGCTACAAAATTTATGCAGACATTTTAAATGGAAAATTGAAAAGTTTCAGTGAAAAATTCATTATGGAATGTCAAAATGGATTTAGGAAAGGACGATCTTGTATTGATTCAGCATTTTATGTTAAACTATTGCTTGAAAAAAGAAGAGAATTCAACTTAGAAACACATTTTGCTTTCATAGATTTTGAAAAAGCATTCGACACAGTCAAGAGATCAAAACTCTTAAATATATTGGAAGACAGAAATATACCAAATTTACTTCGGCTGGACATACAAAATATTTACAAAGACAACACCATGAAGATTAAATTAAATAACAGATTTTCTGAAGAAGGAATTATAAATCGTGGTGTGAGACAAGGCTGCCCCCTATCCCCAACACTCTTTGCAATTTATATCAATGAAGTAATATATTGCTGGAACAAAACATATAAATTTGAAATAAGAATATCAGAAAATAGAAAATTAAACACCCTATTGTTTGCAGATGACCAAATAATAATAGCAAATTCCGAAGATAATCTACAGAAAGGTCTGTATGAACTTAACAAAATTACAGAAGAATATGGATTAAAGATATCCACAGAAAAAACAAAAATTATGGCATTTCAAGGTGTAGATCCTGTCAGAAGTAAAATTGTACTGGACAATAAAATTTTGGAGCAGGTGAATAATTTTACATATCTAGGATGCAATATCTCATATGAAGAAGAAAAGGATGTAAATGCAAAAATATCTAAATTTTTAAGAATTTTAGGGTTAATAAATTCTATCTTCAAGCCACAGTTAGTCCAAAAGCATTCAAGACTGAAAGTGTATAAAACACTGGCTCTTCCAACTCTTTTGTATGGTAGCGAAGTATGGACGTTGAAACAGAAGGATATACAAGACTTAGATCTGCTGAAATGAGATATCTTCGGAGGACTGCAGGATACACACTACTAGATCACAAAAAATGAAGACATCTTAGAAGAATTACACATGGAATCTTTAGAAAACAAAATTTCTGATTATAAGTCAAGATGGTTACAACATGTTCATCGAATGGAAGATCACAGAATACCCAAACTAATGTTAAGATATCAACCTGCAGGAAGAAGAAGACCAGGACGTCCACTCAAAAGACTTCTGGATGGTGTTTCTCTTGAGGCCGAAACAGGTCAACAAATGGCCTAAATTCGTGAATGTACTATGATGATGATGATTATTTATTAATCTTAGTTAAAGACAGTTTTTTTTTTTTTTTTTTGCGTCCCAGGTCATTAATAGTTCCGCGCCGTAGCCGAGTGGTTAAGGCAAGATGTCTTGGCGCAGAGCTACGGGGCTTGCGCTGGTTCGAGTTCCCATGGGAAAAGAAATTTTCACAGGACACATTTAAGGTATCTAGAATATTAGAATCCAATTAATATTGTTTAATTTACGACCAAGGAGGACGAAAGTATGGTTTAACAAAAGATTTTGTGAAATAAAACGAATTCATACGACCAAATCATTAAACAAGAAATTGGTAAAATTTTGCGTATTTTTTCATGTTTGGAATATGACAAGTTCTACCGCTATTATTAGATTAAAATAATGCACATTTGAAACATTTTCTTATAGAATTATAAAATTTGATATTTACAGATATATATTACATCAACAGAATTATTCCTGCGCCAATTTCAAAATTTTCACCTCGGTATGACATTTTCACGGAATCGCTCTATATTACGATGCAAGATTGGGAAGTGGTATTTACAGAATCGAGGAAAATGCTTAAAAACCTCGCTATCGCTCGGTTTTTAATTTCCGATATTCTGTAAAACATTTCACAACGTGTGCTGTACATTATTTTTTGCACGATGGTGTTTTCAAAATAATAAATAATAGTAAAATAATAACATCCTTGTTGAAAATATTTGCGTTAATTACAGACAATTGACTAACGTTAACAGTGTGGGCAATGTTTATTAGTTGAAACAACACCGGAGGCCTTGAGAACAATTATTGATAACATGGCCGCAAGTACGTATTTGTTGTTTTATATTGTTTCAAATAAAGTTCAGTTCATTTAAAATGCAGTGATTTGTTTCGTATAATGTATATTATCACTACCTTTTGGATATTTTCTTGTATATACATTGTACGTAATATAATAATAATAATAATAATAATAATAATAATAATAATAATAATAATAATATTAATAACAACAATGCTTTATTTTAGCTGGCAGAGTTAAGCCCATAAGGCCTTCTCTTCCACTCAACCAGCGAATAGTAGAATTATACAAAAATTAGATACATATTACAATTTGAAGATATTATTAAAATACAGACTAAACAAAATACAATGATGTGATCTATTACTAGCTAATACTAACAAAAAACATAGAATATAATGAAATTAAAATGATATAAAATAAAGTAAGTAGCTTCCTAGATGATTATTTATAGAATGATCTATATAGTTGTTATGCAGTTAATATTTTCATTGTGTCCAACTTAAGACATAGAGGGCAGTGGTTTTACTTCCCGCACGTGGGTGATGTAATATTACAGTATAGTTATTTAGGTTGGCAATCCCGAAATGTAGTAAGTTGAACCTTCAATCATGGTTGCCAATTGCTGTAAGTACCGCTCTTAGAGTGATTCTAACATTCATAAATGCCAATTGTATCCTTCCGCCATTCGCACCACAATTACTGTCACTTTTTTTTTCAGGGAAGACTCGACACTTTCAGCCATTTTGTTTCATGAGAATTGACTGAAGCATGACTCGAATGCATCACTCATTTGTATGTAATAAACTATTTTAAATTGTAATTATTGATTAGGTATATTTTAGAATTTTATTTCTATGTTTTGAATATTGTCTTCATTCAGGAAGAATAACAAGTACTATATTCAGAGGACATATTTTTAATTTAATGAAGGGAACTACTTTTTCGCGTATTTATTGCTTCTACAACCTACATCGGTGTCCATAACCAATGAAAAGCGAGCAGGTCACATGATTTTGTTTTGATGAGGATCACTTTAAGAGCGGACAGCCTTTAGAAAGGAGACACTTAAAATTTTATAAAACAATGGGCGGTTCCAACACTACCATATGAATTGGAACACTGGGTCTTAACCAAAAACCAGGAATGAAGAATAGAAACTTCGGAAATGAGGTTTTTGAGGGGTGTGATGGCTATACAATAACAGATGGAAACGGAATGATAATATACGAAGAGGACTAAATAATTGAAGCTATTAGACAGAATTGCACAATACAGAAATGAATGGATGGACCACTTTAAACGAATTGATAACAACAGAATCCCGAAACAGATTCTTCACTACAGAACACTAGGACGAAGAAATGTGGGAAGATTCAGTTAAGGTGGACAGAACAATTCTAACATAAGAACGGAACAGACCTTAAGGTATAATCCTAGATGCAGATCATGAAAATAATCTCAAGTCTTAAATGAGATTAATCTGATCAAAATTTGTCATCCCTTTCATGAACAGCTTTGAATTGCGACGCTAGTGACTAGTTGTTAAAGAGGCGTCTTTAAATAAAATACTACCATACTCTCTAAACTACGAATTTATATTTTTATCGTTTCGACTATAACAATATAAAAACTGAAAATGTACTAGAATTATTAAAAAATACGTGGTCATGGTTAAAATATTTTCAGTTTTTGTAGTTATCATGAAAAAATAACATTCATAAAACTTTCTTAAGTGAGGCTTTTTTCGAAGGTATGTATCCTCACCTGTTAGACAAATGCCTGGAAACTTCAAGGCCCAAATATCAATTCAATGATAATAACATAATTCCGAAACAGATTCTTCACTGTAAACTACTAACTAATTAACCTGTAGGATAAGGATCGCGCGTACATGAGCTCTCCATACATCCCTATACTGAGCTAATGTTTTCCAATCATTCCCTGTATAATCTATTTCCCTCAAATCATAATTAATGTTATACTCCCACCTCATTTTTAGTATATCAACTGGGCGTTTTCCCCCTGGTTTTCCTACAAGAAGCTTCCATGCACTTCTTTCATTCCACATACGCGCAATATGTCCTGCCCATAGCAGTCTACGAGGCTTAACTGTTATTATATCTGACTTCCTATAAAGACCATGTAGTTCACTGTTATGTAAGTATTCACCATTCACCTGTCTGTTGTTCTCTGTGTAGTCCAAAAATGTTCCTAAGAACTTTATTATCAAATACTCGTAATCTTCTTATCTCTCTTAAAGTAAGAGCCCATGTTTCGCATCCATATAACAGGTAAAACAATAGTTTTATATATTGGAATGCAGGCTTTCACGGCCGGTAATCATGGTAGTAAAAGATTCCGGGCTATGTGGCCGTGGTCTATAACTGGCGTTTCTTCCAGACGTTTCTCCCTCAACTGCGGAGGGCATCTTCAGTGGCGAGCGCTAGAAGCTGTTGTTTCCCTGTCGTAGACTCGACTGCGAATGAGAGTCTACGACAGGGAAACAACAGCTTCTAGCGCTCGCCACTGAAGATGCCCTCCGCAGTTGAGGGAGAAACGTCTGGAAGAAACGCCAGTTATAGACCACGGCCACATAGCCCGGAATCTTTTACTACCAGTTTTATATATTTTTCAGTTTAACGTTTTTTGAAAGGAGTTGGGACGTCAAGAGTCCCTGTAATGCATAACCACTAGGACGAAGAAATACTGTATACAAAGTTCTAGTAAAAGATGGTAGATCAATTCTAACATGAGATCGGAACAGACTTAAGTTCTAATCCTTGATACTGATGATGATAAATAATAATATAATAAAGGTGGGATGTGATAACCCGGAAGAAACAATTTGTATTATTCCACGAAGTTGCATATTTATGTCATTTCTCATGTGTTATGCAAAAGGTATGACCAGCTGACAAAATTAACGTCCCTGTGTAAACTTGTGTTACATCCTCTGTTCTGCATGACAATAATGAGTTACCCTGCTGCATATAAAAGGAGATAATTAAGTTAACGGGTGACATTGTCCTTCATGTATGAAATAGTCTATTCTCTAGTTCAAGTCCTAAACTAACAGTCAAGGTTAAAAATAATTTTCGAAGAACATTTTACATACGTCCACTGCTGTGGTCTCGAGGAAGCGCGCTGCAACGGGCCCGAGTTCGATCCCTGGTCGGGACAAGTTTTCTGGATGAGATTTTTTCAGGGTTTTTCCTCACCTGTCAGGAAAACTTTAAGGCCCAAATGGTCCCCGAACATCAGGCCATCATTATCATATTCGCCTCATTAGATTAAGTTTAAGATTAAGGTCTTTCCTGTCGAATTACCATCATCACCCATAAGAGTTTAACCTCACGATTTACAGGTACTTTATTAATTATTATTATTATTATTATATTATATTATTATATTATTTTTTATTGCGGATGAGCCCATGTAGGGCTACGCAAAGTACTTAGAGGCGTTTCCTTTGAGCCCAAATTTCCTTCATTATTTTGCTATGAGCTAGTGTTCTATCATCTGTCCAAGTTGTTCCAGTTTTTTCTTCGGTTTCTCCTATTGGTCAACTTGCCACTTATTCACCTTAATTCTAAACATATCTCTGTTTGGGATATCTTCTTTAGTAATTCCTGCCAATTTTAAGTCCTTTTTGACTTCATCAATCCACTTCATAGTATCCATTGGAGCTTTACTTCTGTTTTCGTAGAATTCCATTATCTGTTTTATAATATTATTATTATTATTATTATTATTATTATTATTATTATTATTATTATTATTATTATTATTATTATTATTGTTATTATTGTGGCTTCGTGGCGCAAGCGGTTAGGCGCTCGCCTCTTACAGCTGAGGTATCGAAATCAAGTCTTGATCACTCCGTGTGGGTTTCGTGGTGGATGAAAACGGAGCTTGTGCAGTTTATATATGGGGTTTCTCCCGTGTTCCCCTGTCACTAATTTTATTCTACCATTTCTCCCACTCAACCATTTCATTTCATTTCGTTCATCCGTCCCTAATCGGTACGTCAGGCGTGGTCGGCCGGCACTCTTGTCGTTCATAGACCACTATAAATACAGAGATTCATCTCATCTCATCCCTCAACCCGATCCTGATTTGAACACGAGTTGAGGATGATAGTTTTCGATGTATCATTATAATTATTAACAATGGACCTATTATTATTATTATTATTATTATTATTATTATTAGTATTATTATTATTAATAATATCTGGAAGAAGAAAAGGAAGACCTCGAATCTAGTGGATGCAAGAAATAAGAACTGGAATGAGAATAAGAGGACTGAAGGACATGGAGTGGATGGATAGAGACGAGTGGAGAAGGAAAATAAAACTTTAGGCACAGAAAAATGTGTAAACATTAAAAATCTGCTTATAAATAAATGCATTATTATTTATTTATTTTATTTTTAACTGTCTTAAACCTTCTGGTTGCACCATGGCCTGGGCTTGACTCAGCCTCTAAATGAATTGAGTGCCAGAAGCATGTTGTGGGGATGAAGGCGGCCGTTACGCAGAGTTGCTGGCAACCCGAGTAACGTGTGTCGCTAGTCTGCAAAAATGGGAGTCTTAACCTCCTACTTACACAAGGTGCGCGTCTAAGGCCTGGTAAAACTTTTTAGCATTATTACTATTACTATGTGTACTGTATGAAGTAAGAGGAATTTGTTTATAATACTTTTTTTCAGGTTTTGTAATATACTATTACTTATATATTGTAGACTACATAGGCCTATAATAATCAACAGAGGCTATCGTGTAATGCTTTACAGTAACTTAATTTGTTACACGCTTTATATTAGCTTGACCTGTATCTATCTATGTAACTGAATCTTTTAACGCGATTTTCACCTACTTAAAATCATTGGATCGACTTGCAACTTTGTATACGTGTAAAGGACCCGTGACAATACAATAATTTCATATTTATTTTCTAAAATCCTGGCCAGAATCATCAAAAAATAAAAAAAATTAAAGCTGGTATAATAGGTTGCGGACTTGTCGACTTCTTAGTAAATCGTTGTAAGAGCTGAATTGGTAGAGCGGTGATCTCTAGTGGTATATAATTTCAGTAATCTATAGGTCGCTGGTTCAAATCCGGCTGGGAGGTTTTTCTTTTAGAAAAGTATTACTTTTAGCTCATACTACAATAGTATCGAATTTAAAGATATTTACATTTTTATCTTATTCTGTAAAATATTAAAACTAAAAAATAAAAAATAGTTTTAAAAAACTAAAACAACACGCTTTATTAGAAAACCGAAGTAAAAAAATGAAAAATAATCTTAATTTTCAACACGCTTGGGATAAATAATTTTACCATCAAAAGCGTGAGGTGCTTTGTATGGTTTTTACATTTTCTTCTTAGAGACTTTACTTTTACCAATATCTGGTTATTATCATATATATTAATTGATATAGAGCATCCCAAACTTTTGATGGTAAAATTATTTATCCCAAGCGTGTTGGAAATTAAGGTTATTTTTCATTTTTTTACTTCGGTTTTCTAATAAAGCGTGTTGTTTTAGTTTTTTAAAACTATTATTTACTTCTACAAATTTTCAGTAACAGTTCACTCACAATCTCCACTAATAATCGTAATAATAATAATAAATAATAATAATAATAACAATAATAAATAATAATAATAATAATAATAATAAATAATAATAATAATAATAAAGTACCTATAAATCGTGAGGTTAAACTCTTATGGGTTATGATGGTAATTCGCCAGGAAAATTCCTAAACTCAATCTAATGAGGCGAATATGATAATGATGGCCAAATGTTCAGGGTTATCACTTTTTGGACTTTTGTGAAATAAAATATTTCCTGTGCAATGAATGGGAGGGTTATAACTTTTTGGACTATTTGTTGAAATAAAAAATTTTCTGTGCAATGAATGGGTGTAAAATATTTCCTGTACAATGAAAGGGTGAACATTTATTTAAAACCATTGAAAATGACCTTCATTACACTGAGCTTCAAGAAAAGGTCGCCCCCAAATATATTTATATATCAATATTTAATATTAATTTGGGGGTGACCTTTTCTTGAAGCTCAGTGAAATGAAGGCTTTTTTCAATGGTTTTAAGCAAAAATTCACCCATTCATCGTACAGGAAATATTTTATTCCACAAAACTCCAAAAGTTATAACTCTAATGTTCACACTATATCAATCTAGAGATGTGTATTGTTCATATATTATTTATAGAGTTGATACAATTCGTGGTTATTTGTTTTTCCCCAGATTTCTCCTTCTTAACAGTCTCCAAAATTTTCCTTTCAAGAATATATTGGATTTTGATATGGTCCATGATATAATTATTATAATAATAATAATAATATTATTATTATTATTATTATTATTATTATTATTATTATTATTATTGTGTACTGTTTTTGTTTTTTTTGTATACGTCATTCAATCTTCTTAAATTTTGTTTTCAATAAACATTTTTTTTTTCACTTCTACTCTACATAACTGCGGGAACTATGGTCGGAATGCAATTTTAAAACAAATACTTACTTACTTACTGGCACTATCGAACCCGTAGGTTCATGGCCGCACGGACACAAGCTCTCCATACATCCCTATCCTGAGCCAATGCTTTCCAATCATTCCCTGTATAATCTACTTCCCTCAAATCATAGTTAATGTTATTCTCCCACCTCATTCTTGGTCTACCAACAGGGCGTTTTCCCTCTGGATCCAATGGCGATTTATCTAATTCCCACGTTAGTATCTCTAGTGCCCCGCTATTGTACGAGGATAAAGGAACATGTCCCTGTGTTTCCGAGCCTTTGGCATGGGTTCCCTGAAGTAGTCCCCGCCCGGAGAACCGAATGGGGGACTATTTGGCCTCCGGAAAATTTTACCCATGTCCGCATTTCTTGACGGTTGTATTTTTACGATGAAAGATCGTCACTCTTTCGACCAAGGTACTTTTTTCGTCTGGCTTAAATTTTAAAACAAATTGCCGACATAATTATTACGTATATGAGAATGAAGACTTTCGCGTATTTGTTTTCTTCAAATTTTGTTTTCAATATATTTTTTTTCACTCCTACTTTAGTAGATTGGGGTAAATATGCATAAGAGTCTGAACATAATTTTAAAACAAAATGCAGGAATAATTATTATATGAGAATGACTGCTTTCACGGTCGGTTGTTCAATGATTAATGTTTTTCGGTCTAATACACCATAGTCGATAGTTATTGTTGCGCCCAGACATTTCGTCTCGGTTGCTAGAGACATCTTCAGTGGCTGGGTATGCTCCATGATTTAGCCTCCACAAATAACCTACTCGCCCACTGAATATGTTTTTTGCAGAGGGAAACGAAAGTCTGGTCGCAATAGCTACTATCAACCGCGGCTTAATAGCCCAGAAAACGTTTATCAATTATTAAACCTGCACGAATCTTCTAAATAACTTTTAAAATAATTTTGAATTAATTTTACGCCAATGAATTAACAAATTAAGTATTGATTGAGTTGAACAACTTCGCATGAGCGTATCCATTTATTCGAGAAATCGGACTTAAAGTAAGATTCTTAGCTGTCTAATGTTTACTAATATTACGTTGATATGGTAGTGAAGCATGGACAATACGAAGTAGAGTTGAATGCCGAATAATAATAAATGAGATGCGACTTATGCACCATACAACAGTATATACGAAGTGGGACCATAACAAATGAGGAAATTATGGAAGAGTTGGGTGTAGAACCCATTCTACATCATATATAAAACTTCCAGAACAACTGGAAAAGCCATCTTCAACGAATGCCATCTCACAGAATTCCAAAAGCTATGCTTCATTACTACCCTCAAGGCAAAAAAGCTCTAGAAGGAAAATTCCTCTTTAAGACCATAATAGGCTATATGGCCTAATAGTTGCATGGATGATGATGATGATGATATTGAAAATTACAACAGACAAGTATTTTTTGTCATATTTACAAAATACTGAATGCAGTATATTTATCTTAGCTTTTTTAGTAGGCCTACCTTTTTTTCAGAGTCCTGAATATCGACTAATCACTAATACTGGAATTAGTAGCATTTGTAAGTCTTCCTAGCCACACTTTCTTTCAAGAATTGCATATATTCCGAGTCATAGCACAAACAACGAAAAAAATAAACAAATTGAATCAGTTAAGTTATAAAAAAGCCTTACTAAAAATACTACAGGAGCATGCAGTATAGAAATAACTGTATTCCTTTCTACAGTGAAACAGTGGTTAAGGCAAGAAGTCTTGGCTCAGAGCTACAGGACTTGCGCTGGTTCGAGTCCCAATGGTCGAAGAAATTTTCTCATGAAATTTTGGCCAGTATGGGACCGGTGCCCACCCAGCATTGTGAGGCATTTGGGTAGCTACAATAAGTAGCGACTCCGGGTTGAGAATACAAGCTTTAACGGCTGGGGTACCCGACATGCTGACCACATGTCACCCCTACACTGGCTAGATGATCGTCTACTTGGTAACATGTGGACGCGACGCCAGCAGCCGTTGGTAGGCCAAGGGCTTTCTAAATCTGTCGCGCTTTTTCTTAGTATTCATAAATACAACTGGAATGAATTTCATTGTACATAGTGAGCTGCACATAATGCACTATATAAACAAGGTGCTGTTTTCTAGTGAATAAACGGACAATTTTGGAATAAAGTTTTTTTCTAAAATGATTGATACAATTATTGAGATTAATTAATAGCGATAATAGTTTTAATAGCGAGATGGCTAAATTTGAACAAGCCCGTTGAAAGTATTGTAAGACCAGTGTGATGGGCTACATCTAAAAGAGAGAAGAAAATCGCACTGTCCAATTCTCTTATTTAAGATCATACATACCTCGATTCCCAATTATTTATCATCCCTTTTCCAGTATCTATCCTCAAACCATAACTTAAACACAAGATCACAACATAGTCTCTTGCTTAATATACCGCAACATAGGACATCACATCATTCCATGTCATATACTATCTTCACTTCTAGCAACTGGAATTCCCTACCACAAGAAATAAGGTGCTGCCGGACATTGGCATCTTTTAAAAGAAATCTAAATTTATATTTGCTCTAACCTCGACTTCATTATTACCCAGTGTAAGGTATATATATATATATATATATATATATATATTAATTGGTGTTTCTCGTATAATTTATCATATTTATATTATTATTATCTTATAAAATGTTGTTTGTACATGAAATTTACGTGGCTACATTTAATGTATCTTTAACTGTTTATAATTACTATAGTGTATATCTATATCTGTCAAATATTTACTTGTATTTGTGCCGGTTGAGTGGAAGAGAAGGCCTTATTGCCTTAACTCTGCCAGAATAAATAAAGCATTATTATTATTATTATTATTATTATTATTATTATTATTATTATATATAATTTTATAACGTGTTGCCTACACTATTTGATCTTTTAGTCTATTTAACGGCAATTACGTGTTTCAAAAAGGCATAAAATAAGTTTATAACAATTTGTAATTCATTACAATTGCTCAAATCTTACTTCATTTCATACAGTGTCATTTCTAATGAAACGTTGTTTTGAAATCTTACAATAGTCATAGCTGTGCAATGAAAAAGGTCAACTGAAGAACTACTTTTGTAACACTAATAAGTAGGATAAATTATATGGCTCATTCCAACATAACTAACGCCATATTTTATCTGCTTTCTTTGTCTTCTACTTTATAAATGCGAGATTCTAAACAGTTTTAACGTATATCTTTACCTTGTATATATCAATGATGGTTGAACAGGTAACACCCGTAAAGTATGGACTATTTAGTCATTTGTAATACAAATAATTTATTTCTGTTCCGAGTAATAAACCACTCGGAACGGTAATGCGTTTTATATGTTTCACAGTAGATGCATAAATCACATAAAATATTAAACATGTCTGAAGCTTTTAACCACATTAATCGTAATGATTGGAAGTATGAAGAAATTATTGGTAATTGCTTAGATTAGATAGGCCTACTCATATAAGTTTTTATAGTTATACATCAGTCTTTGTGAACTAGTGGTTCCATTCTCCTTATGATTCCAAGATTCGCGGGTCCAAATGGGCCGGGTTTGATGGATTTTTCCTGAATATGTTCCTTCGGAAGAGAACCAAAGCCGGGATCAAATGTCGTAGATTTACTTCTCGCAGAATATTAAACATTAATAAAATGCATGATAAAATGTCGAAGTATTAGTCATAAAATTAAAAGTATTGTATCTCCTACTCCTCCTGCTGATGATGGGACTAGTCCCGAAAGGCCTACAGAGAATCAATAGTTTACTTACTAAGTTGAGAAGACAGATCTTTTGGGAAACAATTTTATAATTAGGCCTATATAATTTTACTTTTACGCAAAATATTATAAAAAACTTTTTAAAAAGGGGCTCTGGGCTGAAGTCAACAGTCCTTTCAGGCCCGGACCTGAATTCTAAAGGTTTATAGCCTTACCAGTTTAAATAACCTCGTTAAATACAATAATAGTCTATAATAATTATTACTATTATTTTTATTATATTTTATTATTATTATTATTTTATATATTTATATATTATATATATATATATATAATATTAATGTATTATATTATTATATATTATATATATATTATATATTATATATTATATTATATATTATATTATATTATTATCTTATATTATATTATTATATTATATATATTATATTATATATTTCTATTATCTATATATTATATTCTCTTATCTTCTTCTATCATATCTTCTCCTCTTCTCTTCTCCTTCTCTTCTTCTCTTCTCTTCTCTCTTCTCCTCTCTCTTCTCCTCTCTCTTCTCCTCTCTCTTCTCCTCTCTCTTCTCCTCTCTCTTCTCCTCTCTCTTCTCCTCTCTCTTCTCCTCTCTCTTCTCCTCTCTCTTCTCCTCTCTCTTCTCCTCTCTCTTCTCCTCTCTCTTCTCCTCTCTCTTCTCCTCTCTCTTCTTCTCTCTCTTCTCTTCTCTTCTCTTCTCTTCTCTTCTCTTCTCTTCTCTTCTCTTCTCTTCTCTTCTCTTCTCTTCTCTTCTCTTCTCTTCTCTTCTCTTCTCTTCTCTTCTCTTCTCTTCTCTTCTCTTCTCTTCTCTTCTCTTCTCTTCTCTTCTCTTCTCTTCTCTTCTCTTCTCTTCTCTTCTCTTCTCTTCTCTTCTCTTCTCTTCTCTTCTCTTCTCTTCTCTTCTCTTCTCTTCTCTTCTCTTCTCTTCTCTTCTCTTCTCCTTCTCTTCTCTTCTCTTCTCTTCTCTTCTCTTCTCTTCTCTCTTCTCTTCTCTTCTCTTCTCTTCTCTTCTCTCTCTCTCTTCTCTTCTCTTCTCTCTTCTCTTCTCTTCTGTCTTCTCTTCTCTTCTCTTCTCTTCCCTCTCCTCTCTCTCCTCTTCTCTTTCTTTCTTCTCTTCTCTCTTCTCTATAATATTAAATGGATGCGAAACATGGACTTTCAATTTAAGGGAGGGGAAAATATTATGAGTAATTTTTAATCAAATTCTTGGATCAAAGAGGGATTAACAGACAGGTGAATGGAGAAGACTATATAGCAGTGAGCTACACGATCTCTATAGAAACCAGATATATTAATAACAGTTAAGTATCGTAGACTGTGATGGGCAATATGTGTGGCATGGAATGGGGAATGAAGGAGGGGTATGGAAGCTTCTTGCAGAAAATCCAGAGGGGAAACGGTCAGTTGGTGGACCAAGAAAGAGGTGGAATAATATGATATGAGGGAAGTAGATTATACAAGGTAAGGTTGGAAAACATTAGCTCCAGATAGGGATGTGTGGAGAGCTTATGTCCGCACGGCAATAAACCTACAGGTTCGATAGTGTCAATGAGCTAGTAATAATATTGTATTATCATAATATATAGTCGACACTAGAGTCACTGTAAATAAATTTATACAAAAGTAAAAATGTCAAGTGATCTCAGTACATCCCTCTACAGGCCTTAGGAATAATAGGAGGTTAAGATTCCCAAATTTTCAATCGATATGAGATGTCAGCAGCGCTATTAGCCCTGCGTGATGGTCGCTCTTATCCCAACAACACTCGTCTGATGCTCAATTTCGCAGAGCCAGAATCGACCCGAAAACCGTGGTGCCGCCAGAAGGTTTTAGGTCTGTTTTAAAATGTCCTATTTCATCGGTAACACTGGTCAACATGACTTTTGTATCATGAGTACCAATAGTTGTACTTAATGCAGTTTTTATCGTGTTTTTAAATGTGTATTCGAAATTTCTCCATCGCCCACAGTTTTATTTTATTTCAATTTCAATTAATGGATTTAAATAATTATATTTTTAATAAAACAAACACTAAAGGGATTACGTCAAAATGAAAAACATACCGTGGTGTACCCTGATTTACAACCTGCAAAGAGATAGTTCCACACTGCGAAGAATTGCCCATACCAAAGCCTCCAGAACATGTGACATTAGATCAAGAGAGCTCAGATTCTGATGGAAGTAAGAAAGAAGAAGAAACAGATTTTGGTGATACAACTTTTGAACAAAGTTGTTCATCTGAGCCTCATTTATTGACTCAAGAAGATCTTAACGATCTCATACGAGATTTAATGTTATCCAAAAACCAATCTGAAATGCTTGGCTCCCGGCTAAAAGGATGGAATCTTTCGGAAACCTTGCGTGATGGAGAAAAACCGATATAATATTTGAATTCAGGAGAAAAAAATACTATCAGAATCACATATATTTCTTTCTGAGACAAAAAAAAAAGTTTATTTTTTGTTGCTCAGTGTGTAATCGAACCGCAACATTCCGAGTTGTAGCGCATTTCCTTAAACAACCTCAATTTATTTTTACTTCAATTTTATTGCACCTCTGTAGTAGGTGAATTTGGCTTCCATCCCTTAGGCCTATACTAATATATTTACATCCATTCTCCACACAAAATCACTTTTCATTTTTATTCTATGATTACATTATAACACATTCCAAAAATAAATAAATAACCCATGGTATGCTATAAAGCACAATGTTTTGCGTAAAAACATGACTTTAGAAATACCAAGTTAAATGTTTGAAGGTTGGGAAATTTTGTAATGTTAATAAAGAATTTAGATTGTTTGCCAGAATTCAATAAACTATTCCCATAACTATCATTTTATCTATATAACATCCTTCAAATTTAGTAATTTCCAAGTTGGTTACCTCATTCTACGTTTACATACCAATAGCCTTAAACATACTCGTACAGAGCTAACATAAGTGACTCATCTTAATCGCGCATTTATTCCTTTTTTAAGTAACTTATAAGTATTAGTTAAGTAAGTTACGTTTCGTTCAGGTTTTAAGTTTGTATAACCTTAAACTTATAAAAAAAGATCCTATGAATCTTTCATAAAAAGTTACCAAATCACCATCTACCACTTAAACATTAATCTCTCAATAAAACATTTACTATATAAAGTGAACTATTAGCTAAATTAACTAGATAAATTGAACTATTCAGCGACATATCCTGGTAAATGACTACAATTCTGAAATAATACAGATTAGTAAATTTATATTAGCCGTTGAACTTGTAGTACTAGTGTATGATCCAAATTATGGCTTATACAACTAGAGAAGCATAAAAACTCATTTTTTACCAAAAATGGATCTAAAATATTTGTGTATTATACCTCATAAACATGGAAAGAGTTCTATTGTTAAAAAAAGTAACATTTCCCTGTAAATAAATTGATCCATTAACTTTTTTTGGGAGATTATGGCACACACACAACACACACACACACACACACACATATATATATATATATATATATATATATATATATATATATACACTTGCTGTAATTAAAAAAAAACACCAAAAAAGGATTACTTTCGTAGAATTTGATTTGGGATGAGTGTATGTGTTTTGGTTCTAAGTACTCACGAGAAATAGCGAAGAAAATAAATTAGAAGTGGAGTTAGAAATAACTTAACGTCGAGATATTAACAGTATGGAACATGCACAGATAGCAATGAATTATGGGTAGAGCACGTTTCCAAACTTAAAAACAAAAATAATTCACCCTAACCTTGAAGTATTGCATCTATGCAATTACACAATCCTCGTTGACAGCACCACTTGCAATCCAAAAGAATCGACATTATTTGTAACTTGTAGCACGTTAAAACGTCCGCATGTAGATAATATCAGCGCCACAATACATCCATTTTCTTTCCTCCTACACGAAGTAAAGACACTTGTTTACGTGTTTCAACTATTAGCATTAAACTCCTATAATATAAGGGGGTAAGAATGCTTCCGAGCAACACAAAAATATACGCACGTTAATATTACAAATGTTAATAAAAATAAATTAATGTGACTGTACTAACATCCAAGAAAGAAGTGGAAGAATAACATTAACCATAATTTCAGGGAAGTAGAATATACAGGGGATGATAGGAAAACGTTGGCTCAATATAAGGAAAAACTGCACTTAAACTAGCGTGAAATATTTTCAAAGTCCTATAGAACAACAGTGCGCATGAACCAGAGTTTGTAGAGCCAGCGATAACCCACAATCGAACCACATATCGATTATCATCCTCGATTACTATTCGTCGCTATGAAATTTAAATGACCAATATTTGCAATAAATCCCCAAATCTATGTATAAAAAAAACTCCTGGCGCGACAGGCCTACAAGGCCCTTAGCCTACCAGCAGGCTGCTGGCCTCACATCCACATGTGTCAATCACAGAGGTAGATGATAATCAGCCAGCCTGTAGGGGTGACATGTGGCCAGCATGTCGAGTCCCCCAGCCGTTATAGCTGGTTTTCTCAACCTGGAGCCGCTACTTATTGTAGCTACCCAAATGCATCACGATGCTGGGTGGGCACCGGTCCCATACTGACCGAAATACCATGAGAAAATTTCTTCCCCCATGGAGATTCGAACCAGCGCAAGTCCCGTAGCTGTAGCTCTGCGCCAAGGCTTCCTGCCTTAACCACTCGGCTACGGCGCGGGAAAAATCTATGTTAAAAAGATATATTAATAATATTAAAATTACCGAACGTTTATTAAAAATGGGTGTACACTTACTTATCACTCCCTAACGCTGATCCAACCAGCGATAACCCAAAACAGCGATAGAAAAATCATAGACCAAGTAATATACTCTGGAGAAAATAGCAGTTAGCATCACAATATTGTCTAACAGTGTCATAATATTGTGATTTGCATATTTAAATAAATACTTCAAAATTGTCTAAATAATGTTATAAAAATTGTTTGAAAAAGTTTAAAATATTAAATAATGTTAGTAAATACAGAAACAGAGCTGTAGTTTACAACAATATAACTGAAAAATCTAGCGCTAGTAGAAGTGCAGTTG
>JASPKZ010006818.1:847500-848695 GCA_030220185.1 Diploptera punctata
AATGAAAAGTCGAAAAACCGCGGTCATGGCTTAGACTTGGGTTGAGAAATCCACCCAATGAGTCGGTATGTTGACCGCATATTATTCATGTCATCTACGGGTAAATAAGGTAACTAAATTAATTTGGTCTAGTAACTGCTAACACAGGAGAGGTTATGGCTCAGCATTGGGTACACCATGATAGATTTGCTCTGCAGATTTTTCTCTCTCTCTCTCTCTCTCTCTCTCTCTCTCTCTCTCCTCTCTCTCTCTCTCTCTCTCTCCCTCTCTCTCCCTATTCTATCCTTATCTCTCTTATCTCACTTCTCTCGACCCCCTCTCTCTCCCCTCACCCCCCCTCAACATCACCGAACCTCTAATCTCTATCCCTTCTCTCGCTCCTTCCTCTCTCTCTCTCTCTCTCATCCTCCTCCTTCTCTCACTTTCTCAATTTCCATCTCCCCTCTCCCTCTCGCTCTCTATCTCAATAACTATCTCTCTCTTCCTCTCTTCCTCTCTTCCCCTCACCTCCCCCTCTACATCTCTATATCAACCTTCTCTCTCTCATGTCTTTTCTCTCACTTTTTTCTCTTCTCTCTCCTCCTCTCTCTATCCCCTCCCTCTCCCACTCCCTCTCTCCCTATCCCACACCCTATCTCCCCCTCCTTCTCACCCTCTGCTCTATCTCTATCCTCTCCACTTCCTCCCTCCCTCCTCTCCCTCTCCCCCCCCTCTCCTCCCCTCTACTTCTATATCTCTCTCTTCCTTCTCTCTCTCTCTCTTCTCTCAATTTTCTCTCTTCTCTCCCCTCTCTCCCTCTACCTCTCTCTTCTCTCACTTTTCTCTCATCTCTCTCTCTCCCCCCCCTCTCTCTCTCCACTATCTCTCTCCCTATCTCCCTCTCCTCCCCCTCCCCTCCCTCCTCCCATCCCCTCCTCCTATACTCTCCCCTTCTCTCCCTCTCTCCTCTCTCCTCTCTCCCTCTCCCTCTCGTCTACGCCCCCTCCCCCTCCCCCTCCCCCCACCCTCTCCCCCTCTCTCCTCTCCTTTCTCTCTCTCTTCTCTCTTTTCTCTCTTCTCTCCGCTCCCCCTCTCTCTCTCTCTCCCTCCTTCTCCCTCTCCACCCTCTCCCCTCTCTCTCTCTCTACTCTCTCTCTCTCCCTCTTCTCTCTCTTCTCCTCAACGTTTTCTCTCTCGCACTCCCCTCCCCCTCTCG